>JAUTWP010173096.1:0-10041 GCA_033042655.1 Cyathermia naticoides | reverse complement strand
CTGGGCTATTTTCCGTTCCAACCAGTGGTCCACAACTGGTTCATCAAAGGCTGTGGTATGTACTGTTCTGTCTATGGTAAAGTGCATATAAAAGATCCCTTGCTGCTTATTGAAAAGAGTAGCCTATGTGGCGGCAGAGGGTTTCCTTGTAAAAAGGTGCATATAAAAGACCCCTTGGTACTTAACTGAAATAGTAGCCTGTGTGGCGGAAGCTGGTTTCCTCTGAAGAAATGTGTCAAAATTACCATATGAATGACTTCCAATAACCGATGATAAGATAAAAATCAATGTGCTCTAGTGGCGTCGTTAAACAAAACAAACTTTACTTTTTCTTGGTCTCCTCTCGAGCTTGTCTCATCAGTGTAGATGTTCGTTAACACATGATAACGGTTTACTTAGCTATGCTACATTTGATTTATACGCAAGTACGTCTTTACGTGAATGTTTTCCTCGTTTGTGACGCACTAAAAACGACAATCACGCTAGCACTTATCTGTGAACACTTGAAACAACAATACATCGCGGAATTTACGTTTTGCTTTACACAAATCACTGAAGTGTGGCTACAGCACATTATACTTGCTGTTTACACAAACCAGGATCGTGCATAGTTGGTAACAGCCCCAGGCCAGATGGGAAATATAGCCCATTTACAATATCAATAGTCCCCCCTTTGCCTCTACTAGGGGAAGTAAGACCCTAAAATCACAGGTCCATGCCAACTAAGCACACTCTGTTGCGTCGATAATTGCAATAAATTAAAAATAAAAGGAGTTCCAATGTACTTTAAATCAATGATAAGGACAAACAATAACCCCCAAATGAAATTTGCCATCTCTACCCCTGAATTTACCAATTTGGAGATTTTCCAAAAATTGGATTTTTTCCACTGTGATAAACGTGTTTTTTTGCAATAAACTTCATTTTAAAAATATTATCTCGTTTTCTGATATCTCCAAATCACTGTATGTGTGTTTAATGAGACAAGAGAAACAAATATATGGAAACAATTATGGAAAATAAGTAATTGGTAACAGCCCCAGTCCAAATGGGAAATATAGCCCATTTACAATATCAATAGTCCCCCACATCTTTGCTTCTACTAGGGGTAGGACCCTAAAATCGTAGGCCCATGCCAACTAATCACCTTCCCCACCCTCTGTGCTAATAACACCCAAAGGACAGATGAAAAATGTAGCTCATTTACAATATTAAAAATCAATAGTCCCTGTTTGTCTCTAGCAATGGAAGTAAGCCCCCTAAAAATCGTAGTGCCCATGCCAACTGGGTTCTATTCTCCCTCCTTTTCTGGTCTACACAAACCCCAAACTGTAATCCCCCGTACTAATTCTGTAGTACCGTCAAATCACTAAAATCAACAACAGAACGTAAAACACTATACTATATGTAAATTAGTATAGTGTTGAACCTTGTTTGGGAATCGTAGGTTCCTATAATATTATGTAATCAAAGGCGGATCCAGAAATTTCATTTAGGGGGCCCCCAATGACAAGCCTAAGGACCCCAAAAGTTCCCAAAAATATTTACAATGTAAAAAATAGAAAAATCGCCACTGGTAATACTAGTATGTACTATCTACACTTTATGTTTTATATCCAATATTATAACAGAATAATAAAACACTTTAGAGAAAGTCGTCAACATGTTTATGAAAGGAATCACGTGTACGTGCTAAAATACTATTTAAAGCTGCAGTCTCCATTTTACTAATGCAAAACAAAAACACAACTGCAGTTTCAATAAAATTGAATTCTTCTCTTCTCAGTGGATATCATACACTCCTTACACGCAATTCTCAAATCAAGACGCCATTTTTAACACAGATGAGCTGTATCACGTTACGTCGAATTGAAAATACTAGTAGTCTAGCTGGACTTTTATCACCTTATTTTATATTATCACAGCACGCCACTGACATGAAACAAACCTAAACGGTAAAATATTAAATATATTCCCGACATTGCAGCTTTAATAACAATAATAAAAAATATTTAAAAAAACCACACCAAGAGGTATAAAGAACATTATGTTCCGTAGACAAGTCAAAATGTTTAACGTCTGCATTCAGAACAGTATGTTAAAGCAGACACCTATCTGTAGCCCCAGTTATAATATTGGTAGCCTCTGTGGTCTAAGACAGGATAACGTCTACATTTAGAACAAGCTGTTATAGGAGACGCCTATCCTGAGCCCCAGTTATGACCTCAGTTATCTATGTGATCAAAGGCAGGATAATGTCTATATTCAGAACATGCTGTTATTTCAGGGAGTGGGATGTAGCTCAGTAGGTAGCGTGCCCGCCTTTGAAGCGGTTGGTCGTCGGATCGATCCTTCTCAGTGGACCCATCTGCAGTTTGGGCTATTTTCCGTTCCAACCAGTCTCTGCAACTGGTTCAACAAAGGCCGTGGTATGTGCTGTCCTGTCTATGGGGAAAGTGCATATAAAAGATCCCTTGCTGCTTATCAAAAAGAGTAGACTACGTGGCGGCAGCGGGTTTCTTCCAAAAATGTGTCAAAATGACCATATGAATGACGTCCAATAGCCGCTGATAAGATAAAAAATCAATGTGTTCTAGTGACGTCGTTAAATAAAACAAACTTTACTCTTTTTTACAGTTATGACCTTGGTCTCCTCTGTGATCCAACACAGGGGGTAGTTTGTCAACACAATCCGTGTTTTAATAATCCGTATTATTGCAGTTTAACGGGAAAGAGCATCCACCCGGAACAAAATATCCGTCATGCTCAATTAACAATATCACGTGTATATAAATACACATATAAAACATTAATTAAGTACCATTGACCTTTTTCTACTAAGGCAATACAAGAAAAAATGTCTTAATCGCAATTAATGTTATCTGAAATATACCTACTGGACTGGAAATATTTTTTACGTTCATACCTCACAAAATTGTTCAAGCACGCCTCTTCTGGGCACGACATCCGGTCTTCCGGATGCC
This sequence comes from Cyathermia naticoides, assembly GCA_033042655.1. Taxonomy (NCBI): domain Eukaryota; kingdom Metazoa; phylum Mollusca; class Gastropoda; order Neomphalida; family Neomphalidae; genus Cyathermia; species Cyathermia naticoides. The sequence goes on along the minus strand of JAUTWP010173096.1, from coordinate 7,057 downwards.
CTACCCAGAAGGAGATAGCCTAATAATAATTATTATTAAATACACGTAAATAAAAACCTTTTTAAAAACAAAGTAGTGACTTAAAAACAAAGTTATAGGATGGTGTGTCACCATGCCATACTATTGAGTCACCATCTTGGCCTGATTGTGTCTTTGTTAGCACCATGTTGGTCTCAAATAAAAAAGCTTTGCCTTTTTAAATTTCTAAATTGCCCATGTAAAAAAACTTGATTCACAACTGTGGAAGCTATACTTGTTTTTCGCAAGATAGTACTTTTTTATGAGGCTTATCATCACAAAGTCAGTCGGTTGTACCATTCGTAACTGCATTATTTTACAGTTCATTATTTTCCATCTTAACAATAGAATGAAAAACAATTGCTCTCATAATATTGGAAACCACGCATAAAATTCCCTTGAAATGTCAGTTCTGGGTGAAACACTACAAAGTATTGTTTGGGTTAGAGGAATGAAAATTAAAATTGTCCAAAATTAACATTAAACCTCATAATTTGCTATGATATTATTATGATTCATAATCTTTCAATAGCATAATAAGACAAATATAAACCTGTGCAAAGGTTAAGCACCACCCATTTTTTAAATCAAAACTATGACAGCCTGCTTCAACCTTAATTGGATAGACATGTAACTCTAAGAACAAAAATAAGTACCAACAAGCATAATAATGGTCCAATATTTCGCAGTATTTTGGAAACAAGTTTATTATCGAATTTAATGTCCGCCATTTTGGATACAACTTTCTACACAACACCAGCAAATAATTTTGTCTTTATATTTGCATTATTTCGTTGTAATGTTGGTAATAATCGGAATGTAGGTTTTACCGATACTCGTATATCACTGGCTTGGGGCTATAACATCAGTAGAAGTCATGACATCAATGTAAAATGCAAAACAGAATATTAAGCCCAGAAAATATAAATTATTGCTTGTTTCTCTTCAGAAGCGTTGAACTTGAACTTACTTTTGAAACCTAACAGCAATTGGGGCTATTTTCTGTTCCAAGAAGTGGTCCACAACTGGTTCATCAAAGGCCGTTGTATGTGCTGTTCTGTGTGTGGGAAAATGCATATAAAAGACCCCTTGTTGCTTATCGGAAAGAGTAGCCTATGTGGCAGCAGCAGCTTTCCTCTATAAGAAATATGTCAAAATGAACATATGAATGACGTCCAATAGCCGATGATAAGATAAAAACCAATGTGTTCTAGTGGCATTGTTAAACAACACAAACTTTACTTTTTTTCTTCACAAAACTCTGCATCCGGAAAATTTATAATTTATATATAAAATAGTTTTAATATCTACACAGCCTGGTCCGTCCGCTCGCTGATAAGAAACAAATAATTTATTTTAAGTAGCCTTAGTTAACTAGCGAAATCTAGATTATTTTATCATAAATAATGAATAAATTAAAATGCACACTCTACCAAATGCTCTACATATCACATGTTGCTATTAAATGGATAAACGTTTGGAAATGACTAGCTAATTTTTAACTAGCAGAATACATGCGCATAGTTAAGTAGAACACAATTAATCCAGTTTACCAAACATGACCTAATGCAATATATGTCCATCTAATTACCAAAGAAAATATTCTCACACAATCCTAACAGTAACAATCTGAATCTCAGTATCAAACAGAACCATATCCGCGTCCTGTATACTGACGATAAAAATTATTAAAATTAGCTACAATAACAGGAACCGGCAGTGCAATAGCGAGAACGCCTGAGAGCACGCACATTCCGCCTAGACACTTTCCGATAGCTCCAGTAGGAACATAATCACCATATCCCACTGTCGTCATGGAAACAATAGCCCACCAAAATGTGTCCGGTATACTGGTGAATTGACCGGTCTTCTGCGCAGTCTCCGCGTAGTACACCGCCCCTGAAAACATAATGGTGGCTATCCCAAGAAACATGAGAAACATTGTCAACTCTCTTACGCTGGTTTGCAGTGTCTTACCGAGGATTTTCAGTCCATCAGAGTGCTTGCTGAGCTTGAGTATCCTCACCACTCTGAGCACGCGCAGAACCGACAGACCTCCTGTCTTGTTTCCGGTGTTACACGAGCCAGTAGCCAGCGCGATGCCGAGGAAAATAAAATACGGAATAATAGCTATGACGTCAATCCAGTTGATGAGATTCTTAAGGAAGATCTTCTTGGAAGGACAGACAGCGAAGCGGAGGGTCATCTCGATGACAAACCAGCCAATACAGCACGACTCTGTGATGAACAAAGGCTCCAGGTAGTCCGGAACTCGAATCACAGACGTCGTACCGTTGATGATGACAGTTTTGTTCTTGCAGTCCTTGTCCTTGAAATGAGGCAGAGTCTCAACACAGAACGTCGTCACAGAAACGAGAATAAACACAACAGAACATAAAGCGACAAGCTTAGCCATGATTGAGCTTTCTGGATACTCCATTATGTCAAACAGTATCAACTGGGTCTTGTTCTTTGGCTTCAGTACCACTTCTTGCTCTACAATGCATCCTTCCACCCTCTTGAATTCATCAATGGCATTTGTGCCGATTTCGTAGAAATGAAGCTCGTTGATAAAAATATCCAGCGGAACTTCAAGAGGACGTTTCAATCTGCCACCGCTCTGGTAATAGTAGAGAATGGCCTGGAATGTTGGACGATGCCGGTCAAAGAAGTACTCCTGTCGTCTGTCGTTCCAGTATTTCTCCCTCTTCTCCGGATCCCCCAGCAACGTGTTGGGAAGACGGTTCAGGGTTCGAAGCTGGGTCTGGAATCTTAGGCCGCTTATATTGATGGTTACCCTCTTACACTGCTCAGTGATGCAGTTGTGGTCGTCAGGAAGCTTTTCTTTGTTGGAGTGACTGTAGCCTCCTGGTTTTACGTCCTCAGCGTCTGGGACCAGGTGCTCTATCTCTTCATCCAAAGTATTATTATTGTTGTTGATGTTGTGGAAGTCATGGAGGAGGATGTCTACGCTGTGGGGGTGGTGGTAGACGCCGCTCACCGTGGAGTTGCGTCGACTGTGGGTCGGAGAACAGTTGTGAAAGTCGTCTGGTTTCATGTAAGGTTGATGTCCGTACGGACGGTTGTCAACCGTCGCGTTTGATATGAAATGCATAACAGTGTGTTAGATATTGGAGTATTCAATAAAATACTGTCAATCAGTTCGTATGACTGATGTTCTTCAAACCTGTGTTTAGTTGCCAGTGTTTCACAAATATATCACAGCAAAGAGAACGTATTTACTCGTCCAAAACGCAGAACATAATTATTTTACATATATTAAAAACATGCAATGACAATTTCCTTGGAATTAGTTTATAAAATAATATCTGAAAGGTTTATTTTGATTAAATGAAGTTATAACATGATTAAACTGTGTGTTATCAATATGAACCATCGTTTTGTTTTTACATCGTCTATATACATACAGTTTGTGCTGACGTCGTTTTGAGAACACAGATCTCTATTGTTTATAGGTATTCAAACATTGGTATTCCAAACATTCAACAACCACTGTAGCATTTATAAAGGGTTTTTTCTTGAAGATTATATACACTGTCTTCGTAGTTTTCACATTTTGTCCATGTCTATGCCATACGCGTCTCTTTGAACAGTTTCTCTACCTACCGGACCATCTGAGTCTCTGACCTTCAGACTTGTGATACACGCCTTTTGATTACCAAGTCTGTGACCAGATCAGCGTACTTGAATCGTAGTTAATGAATGGACACTATCCAGTTTCCATTTGTTACTGGTTTGTTCATCGACTCGTTGGCAGTATTTTTGACCACGATGAGCCTGCTTTAATCTTAAAATCATATAAACACGTGCATACTATCCTTATTCTTAATTTCTCATTTCTTATGTGATTTTATATTGTCTATTTCGATGGACAAAATCCTTGGCCAAGATGAGCTTGCTTGAATGTTAAGAGCTAATAAACATAGAAAAATATCCCTCTAAATTTTCCATGTAGATCACTTTAATACTAGTTTAATTTGTCCTTTTTATAGCGGCACTTTGCACAGTCATACTGAGTCTGCGTCCACATGGAGCGTGTTTCAACCCTAAGATGATATAAGAGCTTGCCATATCATCATCCTTTCTCTTGTAAATCAAAGGATTTTATTTTCAGTTTTTATCCATCTGTCCATTCACACAATTATTATCTTCTACCGTCTGTTTTCAACACAACTTCTGTAATTCCGTACGCACAATCTTACGTACTCACGCACTCACGCACACTGGGAAGTGACGTCTCTCTGCTGTCAGTAGAAGTTGACTGATTCGTGTTTTTCCTTACAGCAAGGTGTTTACACTCACCTAACATTCTCATATACTAACGTCTTAACTTTTTTCTTTGTCATTTCTAACGCGGCCCGCATGGCAATATTTCGGTGGGCAAAAATAGAGCTTTGAATAGGAATAATTCCTCGACATTGGTACGCTGGCATGTGGCCATGCACGACGATAGAGTAGCCTGAATGAAAAGTACCAAGTCAACCGTATTGCATTGTCACAGACTCGCGGCTTACACAGGAACCTCGTTCTTTATTGTCATAGACGCGCCGCTAACACAGGAAACACTTCGCAACCAAACGTCATAACGGCCCTCTTTATAAGACATGCAATCAGTGGAATAGACGTACATACTTACACATATCTTCTATACAGCAGAATCAAAGAACTTGCCGCGTTTTTATACTCATTAAAACATAATTTATAGACCCATAACTAACGATGTTCTTTCATTCATTAATTTTATTCATTCCTTTTCAAGTTTGTTCATTTGTTTATTGTTTGTTCGTTCATAAATACATATATTTATTCATTAGTTAATTCATTATATTATCATTATAGTTTATTTATCTATTCATTCATTTTTTTAATTCATTACAATATTAATTATTTATTTTAGTTTACTTTACTTTACCTTGCTTTACCTGTATCCGTGGCCTAGTGGTTAAGCTATTGGACTTAAGGCATAAACTCTATAGGTTACACTAATGAATCACTTTCAAAATTTCAATTTACATGGTATGAATTTCACACAGATGCGTCATAACTTAATTCTGTGTATTATTGACTCCAGACTTTTTAAGTTTTATAAGCATGGGACTAGGTACTGCTCAAGTACGTCAACAGTGAACGTCATGTCATGTCAGATTGTTTAACGTCTACATTCAGAGCCAGGCTGTTATAGCAGACGCCTCCCGAGTGCCTTTATGGTTTAAGTCATCCACTGCGTCCGTGACAGGAAAAAGACAACAGTGAACACAAATTCATTATTAAATAGTGCAAACTAATCATTATATAAAATTTTGGGTTACGGTGGTAGGTGCGTATTTAACTGGGTTATGCCTCTTTAAATTTTGGATAATACGCTTAGGATGGATTAAACGCTCTTACGTGAAAGCATTGCATGGTGGTATAGACATGTAAAATCAGTTCCCATAAAGCATAAACTTACATGCAAACTGATCTATTAATAATAAAGGCGGTGTTTGTATACAGGTAAACTATAAAAGCTTTTGTTTGGGGATCTAACAAGCTTAAACCTGTACACGTATATGCAACGCTCAAAACACGTCGCCATTTTTATAGTACATATTTGACAAAAGCGGGAAACCTTCAATGCTAAAAATGACAACTTAAATATGGCTTACACCTCTATAAAAGGTGAAGTTGTATTTAACCTAAATATACAGTGCTCGCTTTATTCATAAAAATGTACACCGTATGTACACAGCAAACATGGAACACCTTTTATTAATGGTTAAAAAATTGTTAATTCTAAATATTGCAGACAGTGTTTGTATCTGTTGTTAAAAGAGCCTCGTCGGGTCGATCCTTTTCAGTGAACTCATTACAGTTTGGGTCATTTTCCGTTCATCAAATACCGTGGTATGTGCTGTTTTGTATGTGGAAAAGGACATCAAATACCGTGGTATGTGCTGTTTTGTCTGTGGAAAAGGACATACAATATCCCTTGGTGTGTTTCAGAAAGAGAAGCATATGTGGTGATTGAGGGTTTCCTCTAAAAGAAAACCTGTCATAATCACCATAATTATACATGTTGTATTTGACGTCCAATAGGCGATGATAAAAAAACAATCAATACTGCACGGGTATCCTGAAACAATTGTTCACTTTTTGCTAAAAGCACGAAACTTATGTTCTTGAAAATGTCGGGAGTAATTCTGGGGTAGGAGCCAAAACTGAAAGCCACTTGGTGTCACGTTTTTCAGGATGGTGTCCAAGATAGCAGCCACCGTAACCCGACAGACAAAAACACGCGTATGTTCTCAAAATAAGTTGGATTTTTTTTGTTATTGTAATACATCTTTGTCAATGTTTTAGTAGTTAATAAATCCAGATGAAGTGTTTTAAATGATATTAGATATTAGCTAAATTATGTCCAAAATTGAACAAACGTATAATATATGCAGTGGCCCACTTATTATGCTCTATTGTGTGTAGCTTATTGTAAAACATGTAATTCTTTTTCACCGTTTTTAAGGTGGATAAATCCATCTAGAGGAAATTTATGTTATCTAATATGACTTGCTTCAAAATAATTTTACAAGCTTAGTGTATTTATCATAAAATGTGGGCTGGGCAGAATTGTATACATGCGTCCATCACCAGAGGAGTTCAAGCACGCCCCATCACCATGGCACGGTATCTAATATCGTCAATTACCCTACCCAGAGCGGGAGGGGATCAATGTGCTCTAGTGGCGTTAAAGTTGCTAGGACCGTATTATTTCGGTTGTTTTAATTCCTTACAAGGATTATAATTATGGAAAGTGTGGGTTAACATGTTGTCTCGGTCGTCTTCCCAATTCATCCCAAATGTGTTCGATGGGATTCAGGTCTGGTGAAAGGGAAGGCCAATCCATGACGTTGATACCTGCGTTTCGCAAGAAATTGCGCGTCAATATCGCTGTATGGGGTGTAGCGTTATCTTGTTGAAATGTCAATCCTGGACCGTGTTGTTTCATGAACGGCAGCAGTTCCTGAACACAACGCTGTGCATA
>JAUTWP010173085.1:0-10041 GCA_033042655.1 Cyathermia naticoides | reverse complement strand
AAGAACAGGATCTCTTGGACTGAATCACGTGTTTCAGTTGGAATTGAAGACCACTGTGCCTACGGGCAGGGTTGAGAACAAAATCACTTGACCCAGATTAAGGTCTCGGTAGAAATTGAAGACTGATGTGTCTGCGGGAAGGGTTGATTATGCCGGTTTGAAAGAAAAAGAATCAACGTTGGACGCCTACTTAACCGTTCTTAAAAAAGTTGATGCCAAATCGTTGTCACGCGATGAGCGGTTTGCCTTTTATGTCAATGCCTACAATGCCTGGACCATCAAACTCATTTTAAGCGGATACCCGGAGGTCCGGTCCATCAAGGATCTGGGAACGTTTTTCAAAAGCCCGTGGAAGAAAAAAATTGCCCGAATTGGCGGTACGATCATGACGCTGGATCACATCGAGCACGATATTCTCCGCCCGCAATTTCAAGATCCACGGGTGCATTTTGCCATCAATTGCGCCGCCAAAAGCTGCCCGCAGCTGGCCAGCAGGCCATTTAGCGGTGATCAGCTGGATGCGCAGCTGGACAGCCGGGCCCGCGCCTTTATCAACAACCCAAAGAGCAACTATCTCAAGGGCCAGACCATGTATGTCAGCGCCATATTTAAATGGTTCAAAACCGATTTTAAGGACGGCATTGTCGATTTTTTTCTCAAATACAGCCAGAATGAATTAAGCAGGGGGTCAGTCAGGTTTGCTAAGGGGCCATGAACATTTGCACCTTTCATTTTGTTTTTGTATATAAAAAAAAATCACAGTAGCACTCTGGTCGAGTGTTAAACATGATCAGTTACATGTTGTATTTGTAACGTTTAGACGGATTACTAATTTTAGAAAGTTTAATTATTTCATGAATATTAATTTTTTATTTTAAATTTGTAAGTGCAAGACTAGCTTGTTCGTACATTTTAATTGTATCCCAATTATTTGGTAATGAAATGGTTGTTTTTCTAAATCAATTCAATGGATCAGACCCTAAATCTTAACAGGGCTCATAACACATGCAAACTGAATGAATAATGTAATAAATTGATGAAAAACCATTGAAGATATTAAAAAAATATAAAGAACGGTTTTCTGCATCTTCCCAAGTCTAGGGCTACATACACTTTTGTGTACTACCCTTGTCATTATTGGGGACCATTATGAGACATACCGCTAGCGACGTCAAGCAGAGAAAAATTTGTAATGCCAATTATGTTCCTTAGCTGATGACATCCCTGACCAATCAAAACATCGGTAGCATATGAAACTTCAAAGGTTTTCACTTATGGTTACACAATACCAAATCATTTCCCACTGACTGCTGACTAAATACAAGTTTGTAAATAATAGGTCATAGATAATAGTATTTTCACAAATAATAACTGTCATCTATTATTACCAATATTAGATGCAGTAGCAGTTACACTTTATGATTTTGTCAAAGCTCCTCAAACTTTGAAACGGAAATATTTTATTTGGTGCAATGGAACCGTATATGGAATTTTTTTAATTTCCAATAGAATAGACAAGTGAAGCGATTTGCCCAATGAGATCTCATCGCATCCAAAGAAATTTAATCAGTTCGTGTCCCAACAAGTTACCTAAAAACTTCAAGGTGTGGTACGAGTCGTAGTAGCCTTGATTTTTTAAGATGGTCTGCCTATGAAGCGGTCGGTCGTTGGATCGATCCTTCTGCAGTTTGGGCTGTTTTCCGTTCCAACCAGTGGTCCACAACTGGTTCATCTGATCCTGTCCTGTCGTTGGTAAAGTATTCATTAAAAAGAGTAGCCTATGCAGCAGCAGTAGTTTTCCTCTGAAGAAATATGTCAAAATTACCAATAGCTGATAAGATAAAAATCCATGTGCTCTAGTGGCGCCGTTAAATAAAACAAACACTATTTTTTCTGTCAAATGTTTTTATTTATGAATATGTAGCACTGAAGCTGCGTAATCAATATTTACATTAAATAAAATGAGGACATGTTATACAAAATAAAATTTGGTGGTATATAACAAATGGACTTAAAATGAATTTAATGATATAACAAATTATCTTTGAAATTCAAACTATCAATTCCAACACTTTAACTGTTGGAAAACTGACTAAAACATCCATTTATATAAGATATGAAAAACATGGAAGATGAAAATTTAATACAACCCTGCAACACAACTTCAATATTTATGAAAAAAACAGAAAATGAATTCACTATTCCAGTGACACAAACTTATACATAATATTCTACTACACAAACAATGCAATTCATTGTTTACCATAAAACACATGTGACAAACATCGGGTCATGATTCCATTTGAAAGACTTATATTTCATCTGAAAATAATTATTGTTAAATATTTATATGGAATGAGTATTTATCAGGGTTTTTCTGTTACTGTACGTGGAAAACTGGAAACTACATGTACATTATTTCTTCTTTGAAGTGGCAATGTCTGGTTTTTTTTTAATTTAACCATTTAGAATATATCTTGTACGTTTGCTGTATCGTAATGAGATCACACAAAATACATTATAAATCAGCGTGGGGGATCGCCAGCTGTCCGTCATCGTAGAGCTATTCACGTGACCTAAATATAGAAAAGCTGATCATTGCGTCACAAGAAAGGAACATGGTGGGCATCAAACAAACGTACAAGATATTTTCTAAATGGTTAAATATTTTTTAAAAACCAGACACTGCCACTTTAAAATATGTGATCACAGACTGTAAAATGTAATATGGAGTCTCTATAGACCGAAGGCTTAAAAACAATTCAGTTATCAAAAAGATAAATTGCTCATTTTGATTTTAAAACTATCAATATATATTTATTGCCAGTGAAAGGATACATTTAAATTGAGAGTAGGGGAAGAAGAAATAAAAAGGAAAATAAAAAGGAAATTAAAAAAAGTGTATTATTTGCTGTACAAAAATGTATCATAATAGTAAAAAAACAAAAAAGAGATTACCTGGTGATTTTCAAATAAAAGTATTAATTTTTAAAAATGCATTATTCCATTTACTACTTAAATAATAAAATAATGTTAAATAATACATGATGAAAGAAAAGACTTTAAGAAGCATTTTGCAATTTATTATTATTATTTTTTAATGTGCATAAATATACAGTAGACCTCGCATATAACAACCTTGCATAAACCGGATACTCGCCTATAACGTACTGAATCTGAAAGTCCCGGTACACATATAAGAGACAAAGTATGATATACGTATAACAGACTTTGCATATAACGGACAAAAATAACCAGTCCCAATTAGTACGTTATATGCGAGTTCTACTGTATATGATAATCACGACTTTCACTACATTTTAGCAGACCACATGTAACAAGTATTGAGTGTTTGACACAATTTAAATTTGTATATCACCAAAATTACATGACACAATTTGAGGTTATCAGTTATAAAAATAACTCCCAAAGATTCACAAAAATGGGGGAAAGAAAATTAAAAATAATTTTGCAATTAAAACATTTAACTAAAACAAGAAAACTCCATCTAATAAATCATTTGATACAATTAAAATTGAACACAATTTATATAAAAAAAACATTACATAAATTATGAATTACAAATCATACCATAAAATTAAATATTAAAACCAGTCTCAAGAAACTCATCACAACAAAGTGATTTTAACGTTAAAAATTAACATTAAATGTAAAATAAGACTAAATCACAATTCATTTTTTTTTACTAAGGCCAGTATTTTTAAATTTTTAGGTTTACGAACAAGAACTTTTGCGAACAAAGGAAGGGGGGGGCGAAAAAAAAGCGCTTCGATTCCAGAACTTAGATATCTGTGCGCAACCGAGCGGTGCATAGAAATACCAAATCAGACCGAAAGAGAGTGATTAATGAAATATTAACAATACATATCTACAAAGGTATATTTATTGACAAAATTTAAGTGTTATTTCACATACTAACTGAGAGGACAGTTGCATAAAACTAGAATGGTAACTTTTTTTTCATTAGAATTTAGAGCTATTTGTGAAACCCGTTGGCAAAAAAAACAAAAACTTTCTCTTCATTTTGAGTAAAATTTACGTCGGCGAGTTCGTAAACCGAATAATAAAAAAATACTGGCCTAACCAAAACAATAAGTACAATATAACAGTGATATACAGTACTGTATAAATCTGGAATTACCTAATTCCAAAGTTTGAGTAAACCAGCAGTATTTCAAAGTCATGTCAAGTTCTGTAACTTTGGATGAAATCTTTTAAACCAGCACTGTCTAAGCCAGTATATTTTGTTGGTTCCAAGTGTACCAGTTTAGACGACAGTATTTACAAATGAAGGTACGTTAAGTCACATCTGTGGTAGCTATCACAATCAAACCGTTCTAACAAACCATCAACAAAGCAAGGTATTTTAAAATAAACTTGCTGTTAATATAATACATACATTACAGCATTGAAAGCACGGATTTTATTTTAAAATCTGCAAGTCAAGTATCTGGTTAACAAACAAAGACCAGATCGTTATAACAGTAACAATATTTTTGGCAACATATCACATAACATTTGTTCAAATTTTCGTTCCAAGGTTTGTCTTAAATGAACAAAGAAGAAATTATTGAAAGACCGTTTCTTAAAGGTGAAGTGTCTGGTTTAAAAAATTTTTTTTAACCATTTAGCATATATCTTGTACGTTTGTTTGATGAGCACCACACTCCATGTTTCTGATGCAACGATCCTGCTGTACTATATTTAGATGACGAGAAAAGCGCATTGTTTCAGCTATGGCTGTCAGAGGTGGGTTGCTTCTAGATATTTTGATTTGTCCATGCGGGGAATTTCCATGATGAGCTCACGTGATAGTCTCTTTATGGAGTAAACTGGCTACAACTCAGTAACAGTTAAAAATAGCACAACTCGTGACCTTTGGAGTTGGACCGTCAAGTCGTAGATGCATGACGTCTCAATTTGAGTATTGAATTTTAGTAGTAGACGATATTATTTGATAGAAAAGATGCACAAATTTATTAAAACTGTAGTTTTTCATTAGAAAAAGATAATAAAATATGCAAAACAGACACTGCACCTTTAAACTAACACTGCAAAGCAACATCACTAAGAATGGACATCAAACTAGATAAATATACTGATTTTCTTTAAACTAAAACAAAACATTTATCAACATTTAATAATTTTAAGAAATGTTTTTAAATAGAAAATCAGATTGTAATTTTTTTTATGTTGTGGATTATCTAATGTACACATGATAAAACTGTCATAAAAAGCAATGAAACAAAATTCGTCAAATCAAATGCGTAGAGTATATAAAATATGTACATTTTGGGACCATCTTTTACAAGTGGTAACAAAACACATAGGAGAAATGTGACATACTAGCATGTAGTAATATGGTCAGTTTGAAGTTGATAAACACCGATAGAATTTTTATAAACCTACCCAGTCAAGTATTTTAGCAAATAACCAGCCCAGTTTTAAATATCAGAGAGCCGTAATTTTACAATATAGTAGTATTCCAATAATTATAGGCCTAATAATATAATAATAGAAGTACATACACAGAGTATAATGATATAAAGTTTATCATTAGGTCTGCCTGATATTTCATTTTCTATTTATAGTCCTGCACAGTTTGATCAATACGAGAGGTGCTCACACAAAAAAGTTCAGGACATGAACAATCGAAAATCAACTCATTTAAAAGTAATTAATCAAATTCATTTTAAATCAGTATTGTCACAGACATAGCACTTCAGTAAAGCAACATTTAAATTATTGTTAAATTGTTAATCGTTCTTCAGACTTGTGCCACCAATTTAATAATGATTTTGTATAGAATAAAATGCAGTGATATATTGTGGTTCTATATTTTATCTACAGGATGATGATGATGATAATGATAGGAGATTTATTTGTATTAATAAGTAATTAAACAAGTTACCACATTATAAAGTTTGTAAGACCTACCGTGTTTTTTGACTAGCCATGTAAGTTTTAAAATACTGTACTAGTTTGTTGATTACAAAAAATAAATAGCTAACTCTAGACACACTGATTTTCCGTGATCATCGAATCTTGGACAAAAACATGCAAATGTCCATCTGAAATGGAATTTCCAATTTTCCAACATTTGAACATTTGTTTACAATGGATTTTTCAGTCATTTGAAAACAGAAATTATCAACACTGACCTGAACCCAATACTGACATTTGTGTGCATTATGCTACATGTTTAATAAGGCTTACTTATGTGTGGTGCATAGATGGTTCCCAGTCGTGTTACAAAATACCCAAACTTCAAGACGAGCCAGACAAATATTAAATATCACATATATTAGTATTAATAGTAGTTTTTTTAAATCTCTGATGTAAGGGAAGTAATTTGTAGCGTCATTGGTTGTAATTATATTTGAGATAGTTTAGCCAAAAAACTAAACAAAAACCAACAACAACAGAAAACTACTGAACTCTGTCATGACATCAAATTGTTGCAATTATGGAAGTGATTGTGTTTGTCAATAATACTGGAAATTTTATAATTCCTAAATGGAATAAACGGAAAATTGGTGTCTATATAACTCATCAATGAAACCCCAAAAGATTTCTGAATGGAAATATGTTGTTTAATTTCAAGTCAACTTTATAAATAATAAAAACTCTGGTAAGATTTATTTGTTGAAATACATTATGGATTATCTCCCTTAAATACAGTGATAAAATTCACAATGATACAGACAAAACTGAAACATCAATTTTATAAGAAAACATCTTCAATATCATGTGCGTGATTGAGTGAATATTAAGTTTAACGTCGCTGCAAGAATCTTTCACCCATTTTCGACGATTCACGTGCGTGTAACAGATTTGAGTAATAGTACAAGACAAATATCAGTGATGCTATATCATAAACATTCTGTATCATTTACTTTAAAAGTATTTTGTGCGTTTTAAGGATTACCATTATGGTAGTAAATACCATCAGAATTTAAATTCACAGGATTGACAAGTATTGAAGTAACCATTATCAAAGTGCAAATCAAGTACAGTCAAACCTGCTAAAGTGGCCACCTGTATTAAGCAGTCACCTGTCTTCAAAGGTCACCTTTATTTTCTCCCAAATCAGCTAATTTAGTACAATATAACCTCTATTTAGCAGCCACCTGTCTTAAGAGGCCACTTTTTGTTACTCCCTTGGGTGGCTGCTTAAGACAGGTTTGACTGTAAATGTATTTGTTATTAATTCTGAAATAAGGCCACATTTGGATAGTCCTGAAGTTTGATGCATTTGCATTTTGGTATAATCTGTATATGTATACCGGTACATGTGTGTAAATAGAAAATGTATGTACGGTATGTGTATAAATATACATACAAGTATTACATTCACATAGTATTCAGTAGGCTCTTTTAGCAAATGAAATGTTTCTACATATTTGTATAAACATCATCCAGTGTATTAAAGGCACTCGGTCACAGATTTAATATACTTTTTATCTTCATTTCTATAAATATGGATTATAAATGAAAATTACATTTATTTGACACACAAAACCTCACTTTTGTATATTGTACAATGGTATTAAAACAAGTTAGACAGGGATGCCCGTCATGTGACTCAGAAAATAATACGTCACACCTCTACTATCCAAATATCTATTATTTTTCTCTGAATTATAGGCAGTGGACATAATTAGATTATTTGTACAAAATCTTAATATTAAGTGGGTTATGGTGGTTATATAGATAGTTAAATAAATACTTTTAGGGACAAATTAAATGTATATATTTTCAGATAATACTTTATTGGGTCATTAATTAAGTTAACCATCCGTGATTGAGTGCCTTTAAAATGTCATAATGAACTCTTTATTTAACGTTTTCTGTAAAATGGTACTAAAACAAGTTACTACCAACGATTAGACACCTACCGGTATATGTGGTTTTAATTCTAAGATTTTTCATAAACATACTGTAAATCATGATAGCAGAGTTCATACACTCTTTGTTCAATACAGATATTGCAATTACACTCTGTCTAAACCGGACACCCAAGGAACCAAGTAAAATGTCTGTTTTTCAGTGGTAGATTTATATTAAATGGACACATCTGGACCAAATTGTTTAGAGGGGGTTCAGTTTAGAGGGGTTTCACTGTACTATTAGTAAGATCTAAATCCAGCAATCATCTATTTTTTATTATCTCTGGTGCAATAACATTAAATATTATTTAATTTCTTGATACATATTTATTATATGATTTACAGAATGAATATATGTGTAATTATTGTGGTTACTGTAATGACAAAAGATTTGATAGTTTAAAAACAGCTAACAATATATAAATAGATTAGTATGTTTTCTAAGCACATGTAAGACATAAACCAACAGGAACAGCAGAAATAAAAATCACACCCAGGTAAACAAAATTGCTTTAATAAACAAAATTGAATATGAGCATGAAAAAGATAAACATGCACATTAATTTATAAAGTGTATCAAAAATACTTTTTTTTCTTTAAAACAAAAATACAGATTAAATAAACAAACACTCCAAAAATTCAGATGAGTCATAAATAATAAACAAGCTATGATAAACAACATCCCCAAAATGGAATAACAAAAAGAACAATTTTTTTTAATCAATAGTGGTGAAAAGAATCAACACATTTTAATATCTTAAAGTGGCAGTCTGGTTTAAAAATTTTTTTTAACCATTTAGAATATATCTTGTACGTTTGTTTGATGCTCTCCACACTCCATTTTTCTGATGCAACGATCCCTCAGATTTATAGTGTATTTCGCATGATCTAATTACGATACAGCAAATTGTTGCATCAGACGAATAGAGCATGGTGCGCATCAAACGTACAAGATACATTCTAAATGGTTAAATATTTTTTAACAAAACTAGACAGTCACTTTAAATCAAATTTTAAATCAAATATCAAACCGTTATTTGTTAAAAAAAAAAGTACAAACCAACAACAAAAAATACATGTATTTGTTCTAGTTAACCTGATGTGTGTCATTCTAAATTGTTCTAAGCATGAGGCAGAGATTCAAACTTGGCAGATCACCTCATAACCAATTAATAATATATACATATATAATGCAGTTTGAAACACTTTGACAACAAAAATAATATTAATTTCATGCTATTATAGTTGACAATGATTGGATATTGTGAATTATTACAATTGTAATGTCTAAAATTTTAACATTTACCACAAGATTCAAATAATAACCATCTAGCAATTCCTGATATAAAAGTAGATACAAAAACAGTACTGTAGGAGAATATCCCCAATGCACCAATTCCTAGGAATTTAAAATAAAAAAGATACACACGTACACATATCAATTTTAACATAATTAACAAGTATAGTATAAAAAGATTGCCATATTTGATCAAACATAGAATTGAACTACATGTATATTGTGGTTTTCTGAAGGTAAAACTAATAAATAGTAGATATAAAATGTGTTTGTAGAACAAGATCAAAGTTTAGGCTACATTAATCTTTATGTTTGTCCATGTATAATATAAAGTCTGATATGCTTCCAGTACATCCTTGCTATAGTGGAATAGAAGGCCAGTCAAATTACAGTTTGACCCAGGACAAATTGCAATATTAATCATTCATGGTTTTTGGGGTTCATTATATGTGACATATTAAAGTGGCAATGTCTGTTTTTTTAAATATTTAACCATTTAGAATATATCTTGTACGTTTGATACGCAACGCGCTCCATATTTCTGACACAACGATCAGCCGTACTATATTTAGATCACGAGAAAAGCGTGTTGTTGAGCTATGGCGGTCGAGAAGCACTAAATTGAGATCAGGTGAATGTCTCTCTATCGAATAAACTGGCTAGAACTCTGACACAGCAGTTAAAAATAGCAAAACTTGTGATCTTTGGACCGTCAAGTTGGAGAAATCGTGGCATCGATTTGAGTACTGGATTTTATTAATGGACGATATTATTTGATAGAAAAGACGCACAAATTTATTAAAACTGTAGTTTTGCTTGTATTTTTCATTAGTA
>JAUTWP010173074.1:0-10041 GCA_033042655.1 Cyathermia naticoides | reverse complement strand
TAAACCAGCACTTGTCTAATCCAGATTTCTGAGTAAACCAGCACTTGTCTAATCCAGATTTCTGAGTAAACCAGCACTTGTCTAATCCAGATTTCTGAGTAAACCAGCACTTGTCTAATCCAGATTTCTGAGTAAACCAGCACAATTTCAACATCCCGTACAGCTGCTGTAACTCTGGATAAAATCTGTCTATACCAACACTGTCTAAACCAGCACTTGTCTAATCCAGATTTCTGAGTAAACCAGCACAATTTCAATGTTCCATCCAGCTGCTGTAACTCTGCATAAAATCTGTCTATACCAACACTCTGTCTAAACCAGCATTTGTTAATCTGAATTTCTGTTTAAACCAGCATAATTTTAAAGTCCCGTCCATCTACTGTAACATTGGATAAAATCTGTCTATACCGGTACTTTGTCTGAACCACCATATTTCATTTGTCCCAATTGAATCTGGTTTTTGTTGTAGTGAATATGCTACTATAACACTGGATTAAATCTTTCTATACTGGCACTCTGTCTAAACTGGCATATTTTGTTGGTTGCAAGTGAATTTGGTTTACTGTATTTACATTGGAGTTAAGCATAAACTGTCTGCTTGGGGTTTTTATTTGCCGAACTGTGATATTTCTTTTTATAGTTTTTTATTCCTCAAACTGTGATATTTGTTTTATTGTAAGTTGTATTTTATTCACAACTACTATAGCAGGAAGCCAAAGTTTGAGACTTGGAGATATGTTTAAGTGTGTTAAACAGCTGTGCTTGTGTGTATCAATGTTTTTAGACTAAAATTCTCAATGCCAGGATATGATTTCTGTGGTGTTGTCAAGACATTAAAGTGGTATAAACGTAAGTCCATTTTTAAACTTGTATAAACTTAAGTCCAAATTTTCAAAGTTATATACACTTAAGTCCATACCTTTAAAGTTGTATAAACTTAAGTCCACACTTTTAAAGTTGTATAAAATTGTCCACTTTTAAAGTTACATAAACATGAGGTCTAGGCCAGTGCTTATAAAACCTTTAAGAATTTTTACTCACATTAAAAGTATGAAGGCATCCATGTTATTTGAATGACATTATTCTGTGAGCCTTATATCCAGATTCTAGAAGTTTTATAAACATAGGGCCATATAAGAAAAGCCATATTCATCATAAGTTTAAAAATTAAAAAAATTAAAAATATTTGATAACTATGAAAAGAAGGAAATTGATTAGGTCATACATTTATGAGAAAAAATCTTACCAAAAAGTTATTGACTAATATACATTTTTTAAAAAGAAAGAAAAAAATCATATCAGTTATCAATGTTTATGTTTCGATATGGACTTCGGAATAAATTTAGAAATTTTAGGGGGATGCCCCGTCCCCCACTTCCCTAGATCCGCCACTGATAAATGTAGGCCATTTAATATTGGTCTTTGTGTCAGATTTACTTCACTTTCACTAAATTTAAATAATAAAATTACAATTTAAGTTAACAATTTAAATAATTTGTTTCTCAAGATAGGTGAATTATTCCATTTGATATAAAATGTGTCCCCCATGAAATAATTTTAATTTAATACTCACTAGATACTGAAATAATTTAACTGTGATCATAAACTTAATACAAAATGAAACTTGTTGAATATCCTATAATTATAAATATTATATATATTAATGTAGGAAGATGTTTTCTGCCATTGTTTCATAAAATAATTTCCCTGCCAATACATGATGTTGATAATGATACTTTCGCAATCAGTTAACACTTGAGTTGAAAAAACACTGCATTTCATCTCCTTTCTGATCACACTTATTGATAAACATTTTAAAATGTCAGTTTTATTTTTATAATCCCTGTGAACCTACAAGATTTGAATTTTGTCTATCAATACATTTTGCTTTATTAACCAAAAAGTTATGGATGGTGCATCAATAAGGGAGTTTTGATAAAGGCATCAGTGTAATGCTCCTAATAGTGTCAAATGCATGATGTACTGACAGCCATAGAAAATGCAGCACTCATTTATTTGTTTTTGTTTTTTGAGATGGTGTCTGAAATTTAGGGTAGAATGAATTGAAGGTCACATCAAATCACTTTGTGCATGCGCTGAAGTATGTTATTGTTTGGAAGCAGAATTCTTGAAAATCTCCAAAACTCATTTAATGACACTCAAGTTTGTGCTGCATTTTTTATGGCTGTCAGTATATAACAAAATTGTAACAGATTGCTCGTTTGGATTTTTAGTGGATACATAAACATACAATATAACCATTTTGACATTCTCATTATAAATATTCACCCATTTCGTTTGATCATTTGTAAAGGTTTTTAAAACTTCTTATCCCCATCTTCTCTGTTTTTCTTCACATTGATGCTAATTAATGCTGTGATAGAATTCACAGTGGATATATTTTCTGTCTAGTGTAACAACTTTTAGAAAAGATGTAGATATTTTGCTTATTATTTTTTCTTGCTTCTGTGATATGTTAAAGCTCTATTTTATACGTAATTTATTATACAATAAATATGAATCCAGTTCTGGTTGTGTGTTTTTTGTAAGTTGTTCAAGAGGTAGTGTACACATGTCTTTCTCAGTGTACCAATTTGCAGTTTGGGCTATTTTCCATTCCAGCTGATTCATCAAATGTTGTGGTATGTGTTGTTACCAAATTAAAATTCACTAATCATACCATGCTTTGCTACATAACATGATAGAACATGTTTATCCTGCAATAAAACACCTATGCATAGTGGCGTACTATGAATTTGGGGTATGCGTCATACAGTTAAATAGTTTTGAAAATTAGCAAAAGCCATGTCACAAATGCCATGTTACAAACATAAGGTCAAGCACACATTTTCATGTTGCAGGCCTTGTACTAAGATTGTTACTGTTTTTCGTTAAATGGTGTCAAATGCACTTCTGTAAGAACTGTGTATTGTATTTGTTTGACAATGTAGTTTACTGATACTTAAATTAAGTCTTAATTAATTGATGTAATTTTGAACATTTTATTCTCCAGTCTGTAGGGATGTTTTCTTTGCAGAAACATTTGATAGGTAGCACTATATAAACAAACTATCGTGAGAAATATAGATTTTTGGAATGCCCTGAATTGATGAGTCCCACGAATTGACAAGACGGGACGGTATAATGGAGTGGTACTATGAGACATAGAGGTTTACTAAGGAAAGATGTCATTTGAACCCTCTTGATTACAAAATAAAAAACATGTTATTCTTTCTGAGTTCTATTGTAAATAGAAATAAAAAAACAAATTCTATTTGATTCAGTAATTTATTTTGAAAATAATTTATTTGTTTGTATACAAAGTTTGTTGGCCTGATCACAATGAGAACCAGCAACAGCACAATGTGGTAAATACAAGGCCACATAATACACCATAGACCCTTCACAAGGATACACGATACACCACTAGATCACGTTATACACAACCAAGTTATACAGCACATATATACCAACATGTATGACATAGTCGCACAACCAAATACCATAATGAGTTGTGCATAAAGTCATACCAGTATGAGTAGCACAAACATCACCATGAGTTGGGCACAAAGTCAAACAAGCATGAGTAGGATGAATTTAACAGTCATATACTAGTATGTAGGAGGTACAATCGAGTCAAGCTATGTCCAGTATATTTTAAGTTATATTAGCATGAGTTAAAAAATAAGTGATACTATTACAAGTAACATAGCCAAGTTATACCAGAACTGAATACAATTCACCTTATATCAGCTTGTTATATTAATCATCCCAGTTTGAGTTTAGCACAACACTAAAAGATATAGCAATTTTTTTTTTCAATAAAGTTTGTTTTATTTAATGGCATCATTAATTTTTATCTTATCATCGACTATTGGACGTCATATGGTCTTTTTATTATTATTCGATTAAAAATGTAATTTTTTTGGTGTCTTATTATATGTAGTAACAACTCATCTTCAGACTTTTGTTAACTATCTACCAATATTCTTATTGGCTGAAACACGTAACACTACCATGCTATTTCAACTGGGTATCACATGCATGAGTTTGATTATAAACAAAGTACATGGTGCTATAGCACAATCAGTGTTCACCCAGTATGTACCAACACCTCTCTTATCTTCTGTCTCCTATAACAGCTTTAGTCTAGTCGTTGTGCGGATTTAGTCAGAAAAAATTCAGACACAAATGGTTTTTGGTTTTTCTAAATATGTATAGCATGTAGTCTTTCAGAAAAAAAAAGCTCATCAATCGGCTTTGGGGAAAATGTTTCTAATGTAGATATTATCCTGTCTTTACTTGGACAACACAGATGACTGATGTCATAACAGGAGTCCAAGACAGTCATCTGCTATAACAGTTTGTTCTGAAGGTAGTTGTTAAATGGTTTGACTTGGCAATAATAGATGGCTGAGGTCATAACCAGGGCCCAAGAGAGGTGTCCACTGTAACAGCTTGTTCTGAATGTAGATGTTAACACTTTTGACTTGACAATGGAGATAAGCAAAGGTTCAAGACCGGGATCTGCTATAACAGCTTGTTCTAAATGTAGACGTTATTCTACCTTGGACAATGGAGATGACGGATGTCATCTCCAGGGCCCAAGATGGGCATCTGATATAACACTTTGTTCTGAATGTAGAAGTTTTGTTTTTTTACTTGACTTGATGTTCACATGGAAATTGACAAAATGTTGATGTTTTTCTTGATTGCTTGGCTTGATTAAACATCATGACTTTCATACAACAACCAGATAGAGTTTCATCATTGCAGCAAGAGTGGAAATGAAATCATAGTTCAGGTTTTTTACTCTTATATAATGATGGCTTATACAAATACATGTGCCTATGAATAACATAAAAAAGCTTGAATGTGTAAAACAAGGACTTAATTATGCCTGTCACACATGTAATGTGCTAAAATTATGAACTTCCTCACCTTAATTTGTCACACACTTAATAATGATGTCAGGTAGAACAAATATGTCTCATTGCTACAAACAAGAAAGACGTCTGTTATAACAGCCTGGCTCTGAACATAGATGTTAAACAACTTGACATGACCTGACAAGAAAGCCACAAATTGCTATTTAAAGCTGCACGATCTAGAATATTTTAATATTTAATAATTTACAATAGACTAGGCCTATGAATCTACATCTTGTTAAAAGACACTAGCTGCTGTGTAAGACATTGTTATAAAAATACTATCGATCTAAATCTCGTAAAACTCACTGGCTGCTATGAAAGAGATTATTACACACAGGGTAGCAGAACACCATAAATTTACTTCTTTAATCTTAAAACATGGTCACAAAATCTCAGAATTCGTATAGGCCCTACTATTTACTCAACCACAGGTATGAGTAAATTACCACAATTATTTGTCATGCATGTTATAAGACTTTAAAAGATGCCTCACCATTATCATATTATGCAGCTCAAGCAATACTGTATAGTATTACAAAGTGAATACAATGAATGAAAATTATTCAATAAGAATTCACAGCGGGACACAACAAGGCAAAAACTTGATGTAATCATCACCTGATAATATAAAATAATATTTGTTTTATTATGCACTGAATGCTGCATATCTATTTACTGCTGAATATCTATTTACTGTTGTATATCTATTTACTGTGGAATATAATCCTCATAAAACCAAAATCTGTGTGACTAACAGAAATTCATTTCTGTGCATACAGTCTAATGACATGACTTAACATCATCATGCTGTTCAATATAGTGATGGAATAAAAAATAAATTAATTCATCATACTCATTTTTTTAATTGTTTACATATAAACATAATTTATGACAGGTGCTATTATCATATACTGGTGTATATTTTAGTCTCACGCCATGCTTTTGTTTGTCAGATTTCATTCATTATCTTTACTAGTCTGTGGACAAGATATAAAATAATTTCAGAAACTGTATTTTTAACTTGGCTTACTATTAATGGACTGGACTGGAATATATTTTAATGTGCTTACATCACTAAATAAGTGTTCAAGCATGCCCCTCATGGGCACGATGTCCGACATTGCCGGACACCCTACCCAGGATGGGAAATTACTATTACTGTATGTTACACTGATATATACCACATACATTAGTCTCACTCCACACTTTATTTCTTTATCAGAGTTCATTCATTATCTTAGTGTGAACTGTAAAAAGTTCCAGTTCTTACTAGTAGGTGAACAAGATAGCCTACACAATTATTTCAAATTCTTTGTATTTTTAAAACCTGTGTTCATGTTTGTTTTTTTCCATAACATTTTCTCATGGCATATTTGACTGTTTGTACCTGGTGTTACCTCCTGCATGTTTATAAACACTTTTAATACATAAAGTCTGCCATCACACACATCATATTTTGGCTATTAATGATTGACAATTTTCAATTAAGTGTAGCCCTCTCAAATATTCTGTGTAGTTTTGGATTGTATTTATTCATACAAAATCACAACACGATTAGCCAACTGAAGTCTTGGTAATTCATACATCAACTATCTTGTGATATAACATTAGATCTCTTTTAGTTATTATCTCTTTTTGTTCTTTTTTTCCTAAATATCCAGTGTTGTCAGGGTGTAGGCCCTATGTATCAATAAGAATTCACAACAATGGCCGAGTCTATCTGTGTTATTTCTAAATATCCAGTGTTGTCAGGGTGTAGGCCCTATGTATCAATAATAATTCACAACAATGGCCGTCTATCTGTTATTTCTAGATATCCTTGGTTGTCTGCTGTATGTATCATTAAGAAATCACAACAATGGTAAAGTCTGTTATTTTATAATATTCTGGGTTGTCAGGCTGTTTGTATCATTAATACATCACAACAATGGCCGTCTATCTGTTATTTCTAAATATCTTGGTTGTCAGGCTGCATGTATGATTAATACATCACAACAATTGTCAAGTCTGTTATTTCTAAATATCATGGTTGTCTGGCTGTTTGTACCAGGGTGTATGTATCATACATCACAACAATGGTCATCTGTCTGATATTTGATACATAACTCACACGAGTGTTAAAACATTGAATCCATGAGACAAGTTTGATATCACAGATGTGTTAACTAGACAGCTTACTACAGCACACGAATATATGGAAGAAACAAATGACTTAACACAATTCACGTCATAGTTACACGTTTCCCAGAATTTCACAGACCACAGAACATGTAGTCAATCCTGGTGAAATAATCCTTTATACGAACTAGTCAATCCTGGTGAAATAATCTTTTATACGAACTTTTCTCAGATTTAATTCATTAGTTCCAGATTGTCACATATTTATATGCTATCTGGCAAGTTTCTTAAACATATTCTTTCCCCTATTCAAAATTCCGCCTTTTTTCTTTTTGGCCTCTTCCGGCAGGCTGGGTTGAGTCTGGGGAGTGGAATGTGCTACTGGGGGAATCACTGGCTCCAGAGTTATGATGTCGGATCTCGGGGAGGTAGGCTCTTGGGCAATCTGAAGTAAAAATAATTCTTGATGTAAGAAATATTATCATTAACAATTATAGTAATATAATACATTTTTCATTAAAATATATTACATTGAAACCCCTCTAAACTGGACGCTTTCTAAAACAGAATCACCTCTAAACCGGACAAACAATTTGGTCCCAATATGTCCATTTAGTGTAAATCTAACCTTTGAAAACTTGGTATAATGGGTTTCCATTATAGTGTAAATAATATTATCATTAACAATTAATTAGAGTAATAGATAATAGTACAGGGCTCGACATTAGAGGTAGCCCTGGGTGTTTTGGCTACCAAAATATATATCGAGCTATCAGGTTTCAACTGATAGCAGTAGTGTGTGCTTGTAACAGCATGCTTGAATCAACTGTATTTATGGAAAAAAAACTATTATTGTGTTACATTTTGATTTGAGAATACAAGAAAAACAGTTCCTGAAATTAATTATGTAGGAATATATAAAAGAAAAACTATTTTAAAAAGAGAAAAATGTTTCTTTATGTATTAATTTATTAATTTATTTTTGTCCCATTGGATATTAATTATGTAGTTTAAATAAAATTAATGTAGAAGTTGTGTTGAATACATGTATATGGTCCGAATTTATGAAGCCTGTTTTGGTTAAAACACACATGTTTAAGCATTGCAAATGCATGTAGTTACATGCGTGTAAGGGGAAAACATGCTTTGTAAATTCGGCCCAATATGTTTTCTTACATACAAACAAAAGTTTAAAAATTATATCTTGAATATTATACATCTTTAATAATATATACTAAGCAACAAAAGAAATGTGATGTGCAAAATTATAATCAAAAGTGTAGAATTGACTGAATGTTTATAAAATATTTTACCAAATAAGAAAATGTAAATAAAAATCTATCTTAAGCTAACAGACGTTGATATACTGGTAATAATAATTTACACTCTTAAATAAATACAAACTATATTTTCTCACTTTTCTTTTGTTACTCAGTATATAAATTTAAGGTTTAACATGTAAGAAATACTGAAAACACAAAACGTAAGTTTAGTAACAAATACGTGTACAGTGATCCTTATGGGACCAGAAATATGCTGGTTTAGATAAGAGTGCCGGATTAGAGAGTTTTTCTAATGTTATAAAGCAATTTGGGACTGAAAAATGAAACCTGTTTATACAAATTTCTGGATTAGACAGATGCTTGTTTGGACAGAGTGCACTGTATATGGGAAAGTGATGTTTTACATTGAGCATGGGTAAACATGGTAAACGTCAGGTGGCATCAGTAAGCAACAGTAAACACAGATGAGTTAAAACAAACAGTGACAGTAGTCATGACATGCAGGTGGGAATAAGTGCACATACAAAGGCCATTCAAATATCACACAATGCTATTTTTACCATAGTTAGACTCTCCCACCTGTAACACTTTAATAATGCTTCAACAGTCCTATTCCCCAACATTACGTAATATTTGAATGTCCCAAAAGGGAAATAGCATAAACAAAAAAATATCATGTTCTTCAATTAAATTCCATCATGTTTTAAATGTATTGATCCTACTTTCTCAAGTGGTCTAGTGGTTAGGTGATTGGACTCAAAACTGGTAGATTCTGGGATTGAATTTTGGTTGTGGTAAGAGATTTTTAATCTTTGTATCAGCTTCAACCTAGAGTAAGTGCTCCATGTGTTTCAAAGGAAATGGTCCACAACAAGTATTACAAAACTCTAGGTTTGTGCTTTCTTGTTTGTGGGAAATGCACATAAAAGATCCCTTGCTGCTTATGAACAAAAGTAACCACATTTGTAAATGTTATGAATTAAGAGTTAGTTCAGAAAATGTAAATATTTTCTAACTATAGAATCACGTATAGATCATTTTCTTCACCAATCTAATCACAAATGGCTGTTACAGTGCCACCACCACCGGGTCCAACTGCCCTGATCATTCAGAGCAACTTTTTGTCTAAAAAACAACCATATTTATTTTGGATGAGTGATTGGTTGATATACTCCAGACATTAAAAATAATAAAATTTAAACCTGAATCTCAAAATATTTAAGAAAAAATAAAGTTTGTTTTATTTAACGACGCCAATAGAGCAATTGGACGTCTTTCATATGGTCATTTTGACCCATTTTTAGATAAAAACCGCTGCCTCCACATATGCTACTCTTTTTGATGAGCAGAAAGGGATCTTTTATATGCACTTTCCCATAGACAGGACAACACATACCATAGCCTTTGTTGAACCAGTTGTGGAGCACTGGTTGGAATGCAAAATAGCCAAATAAAGATAATTACACACATGCATATAGCTGTTAGCAGTTGTGAGTTGAACTCACATTGTTGAAATGACATAAAACTGGCAGCAGCAAAAAATCCATTTCTGAAAAAAATCAAATCAAACAGTTTTGTTGAAATTGTATTATGGTGGCTTCTAACCAAGCGGAGCGGGCTGTAGCCGAGACCATAGCGTGCCCGCCTTTGAAGCGTTCGGTCGTCGGATCGATCCTTCTCAGTGGACCCAGCTGCAGTCTGGGCTATTT
>JAUTWP010173063.1:0-10041 GCA_033042655.1 Cyathermia naticoides | reverse complement strand
ACGTCCAATAACCGATGATAAGATAAAAATCAATGTGTTCCAGTGGCGTCGTTAAACAAAACAAACTTTACTTTTCTACTAAATAAGATCATGGCGACCTCTCATGTATTGAGACATGTTAATTCTTCACAAAAAGTTCTCTGAATTAACTTGGTGTTAATGCAAGCTATTTGTATAGGGAATAACTCTTATGTGAAAGCTTGTTGTTCATCTCTTATATTTGAGTTAAATAAGTATTTAAATATAATCCCTAAATCTCTAAACCCTTCTCATCCCCCTATAGCTGTTGTATTAAACATCAAATTATCTGTCAGAATTATTTATCAGTCAAAATTATTGAAAAATTCTATCATGATGACCAATCATGCAGCACTAATAACTGAAAATTTGAATTTATTATCAACTTAACTAAAAATGTACAAACAAAAACTAGACAATTTTGCAGTCTGAAATATGCTAGTGTTTCTGACTGATGTACAGAAAATATGTTGATCATACTAATGCTTTTAGTATAGGGCATATTAAAATGTCTCAACTTTAATATTGAGAAAGTGAATATACTGTAATTATTCTAGGATTCAGTTTGATCTTATCACTGAGGAAATTCTGTTTTTTTAGCTGCTGAATGACTGTGATTCTAAACTTAAACCATTAAGATTTCTGTCTAACGGAGGCGTGCCGTTCCTTGACCTGCCCACATGGAACACACAGCACGGGGTGCAGGAAGCCATCCGACAGATCACTCTGAAACAAGGTATTATTTACACAACAGTACACACTAGTTGTCATACATTTTATATGATAATTTATTTTAAATTTCTTCTCAACATGGGGTGAAATTAATTGTACTCTCGAGTAACTATTAACTGATAGCAGTAATAACAACAGTAAAATAGAGCAACTGTTTGAAATAATAAACAACCATAGCACTGTCACTGCCACTGGTTTTTAAACAACGCCTTTATGATGAGTATGTTATGTTTTACTGCTGTTGGAAATTTGTGTCATAATTGTACATGTGGGATTATTGAATGGTCGATTTCAAATTGATTTTAGTAAGTGACTTATTTTTTGTACATCTAAGTCATTTACAAAAACAAATTGTTCCCAGAGGCAAATTGTGTAGGTACGAGTTTTGTTTTTATGCGGATTGTGGATTAGTGCTGACGTTTCGTCAACATGAATGGTGTGAATAATTGAGGAATATTTTCTTTTTGGGCTGTCAGAGAAGTCTGCATTATAACTACTAACAGTGTGATGCCCCGAAATTTTCATGATTTCCCGAGTTTCTATCTCCAGCACACACCAACCGGGTTACTAGTTTTGGCCTGACACAGTGTCGGTGATAAACATATCTGTGTGTATGGGTATACCTGTGACGTAGTAATGTGATGTATAGAGCACCTGGAAATTTGTGACGGTATTTCAGTATATCTGTAATTTTATTAGGCATCCAATTAGATTGGTTCTTACAAATATGTTGAATTTGAATACAAAATATACACACAACTGCAGTTTATTAAAACTTGTGTGTCAAAGGATATCAGCCACTCTTCATGGTCAGTGCTTGCAAGACCATCATTTTCGGAGCGGGATGTAACTCAGTTGCTAGCGTGCCTGCCTTTGAAGCTGTTGGTCATCGGATCGATCCTTCTCAGAGGACCTATCTGCAGTCTGTTATATTCCAACCAGTGCTCCACAACTGGTTCAACAAAGGCTGTGGTATGTTCTGTCCTGTCTATGGGAAAGAGCATATAAAAGATCCCTTGCTTCCTATCAAAAAGAGTAGCCTATGTGGTGGCAGCGGGTTTCCTCTAAAAAGAAATGTTTAAAAAATGACCATAAAATAATAAAATAAAAATCAATCTGCTTCAGTGGCGTCGTTAAACAAAACAAACTTTACTTTTCCATCATTTTCCTGTGTAGTTATACTTATAGCCAGAACATTTTTAGAGAAATCAACAAGTGAAAAATGGTTTACGTTACTATAACTGTTACATAAATAGAAACGTGGGTGAATTCTTTCAGAAATAAGATATGTTACAGACTGTATGCAGACTGTTATAATATTTTACATCTATTTTCTTTCAGTGACAGAAGTTGAAAGTGTAACAACCGGTACTCAGACTCCCGCACAGTATTTGTTTTCCTCAGTTGCCTCGTTTAAGTTTGATTCAAAGTCTTCTTCAACCAGATCAAAGACTCCTGCTTTTGGGAATACTAGTAAGATATTGTCTGTTTGGTTGTGTGTATGGTAAAGATTAAACGTTCTGTTTATATATACAGAAAGGATAAAGAAACGCAGGCTAAACATTTGATGTGATTTAAAATGATGTGTTTGATGTTATATACAATATTTTTATATGAGTCTAAAAACAATCTTTAATCAACAAATGACCAAAATTTCATTACATTTTGAGCGATAATTCATTAGTAATTGAAGCACATTTGACGATACCCCCTAATATCGCAAAGTGAAATTGACTGACTCATCAGTATCTAGTATACATCCCCTCACTCAATTGAGTAACTTTATGTACTGTTTTGAGTGCACTGACCAAGATGGTCTCTGGCCGGTTTTCATAATTTTAGGCCAATACAAGCATTTAAATAATTATTGCATATTTTGTTACCTTACATTTCTTTATCCTTTCAATATAGAAGCAAAATTGTTTGGTAGGGTGCGGTGTAGGTAACATTCTGTATGGAAATATCATACAGTTACTAAGGCTATGCGTGATATTTTTTATTTTACATTACCTTCGCAAGTTCTTTTTATGTAGCTAACAGTATTTTCTGGAAACATGTTAATATATAATAGACAACTGCATGTTTATTTGTAATTATATTATTTGTCTAAAGTTAATTAAAAAGATGGCATGCTTAACATTTATTTATCCATTAATGAACACATAATAATAAATAAACAATACGAGTTACAAGGAATTATTACGGATTATCTGTCCCAAGTGAACTTAATGTTGTCGGTTACCATCTTTGGTGAGTGACTAAGAACATTAATTTCATGAGGGACAGATAATCCATAATTCGGAGTATCTAGTTGGTTATTGTATATATTACCCATAGTATAAATAGACACTTAATCTTGTTATACATGGCATAAATTATATATGACGTGGAAGTCAAAGAAAACTGATAATGTCATGAAAGAAAAGCATTCAATGATGTCAAAAGCTGTTTTTGGATTCACAAATTAAATCAAATGTAAGCAAGAAAGGTCATTTTCATAATAAACTGATGTTTCTAGTGGTAAGTGAATGAACTACAAAGAAATTAGTTTAGAGCATGTTTAATTGTTAACAAGAACAAAATTGCTTAAACGATTTCAACAAAATCTGAATACTACCCAATGACATCACCAAACTGACGTCATTAGAGAAAAGATAGCTGCTATAGAGTATAGGCTATACTGTAAGAAATAAAATTTAATTATTAAATACTGTAGTTTATTTTCTGATTTGTTTTTAGTATTCCCATTCGTTCCCCAACTAGGAACTGAGCATAACCCGACAAGATTACAGTCTATCACTGCTATGGAAGTATATGAAAACAAATGTTTTGAGGTGAGTATTTTTATAACTTGTTTCTTAATATGGTGTTTAGCACATAGGCAAAAACTAAAATAAAAAAGTAGTTTTGTTCTGCCCTCTCCATCCACCGCCAAACAACAATTACCAACCTCATTCCTTGCTGAATTAAATAATTTATTAATTTAATATGCAACATCCTTATTTTAATTCCCAGTATACTCATGAGACTCTCAAAATGTATCTTTTATAATCATTTTGTATTTTTAATCACATATTATTATGAAAAAAATGATTTTTGAAATTTCCTATGCAATTAAGCAGATATTGTACATGAAGATTATGCAATTAAAAGGATATTTTTGCGTCGATTTTATATGAAAGGTTCTGTGCTGTGCAATGTTATGCATATAACAAGAATATGCTATTATCAAGTATGCAATTAAGTGGAATCGACTGTAATTGGATGTCATTATTCAATAAACATTAATTCCTACTAGATACGATCTGATCAAGTGACTGGTCCATAATGTTCGTCTTTCTTTGATTGCAATGTGATTTCTGCATTGACAATATACAGCCTATCATGACATCACAAATTACCTTGAGTTACCAAATTGTTAATTACCAATTTACCCTGTCGCATCTCACAATGAAACTGGCATTGTTTTTTTTAGTCATGAGATATTGGTGAGCTGCTAATTGACAATAGCTAAGATTATTAATTTATTTAACAACAAGCGGTGGTGACAAGCAAAAGGGGGGCGGGCCACCCCCCACCCTTAAATGGACCAGCGAGAACACTGGCATCATTGTTTAATATATAAATATTTTTATATTATGTTTATGTAAAAATAGTTCTTCAAAAGTGATAATCTAGTATGTTTTCAGAAATTAATATTCAAAACCTACATTTTGGGAACTTTTTGATGGGGATGCCCCGGTCATTTAATAGGAATCAGACCATTTATTCTACTACATCTAAGGTGTGTTATTTTGCTATAATATAGAGACTGATTAATTATCCAGGATATCAGTTAAATATCCTTTGAGTAAAAGAATGGTGAACTCCACATATTTTGTGATCATTGATATCTTTTAACAACTCAACTTAGCTGCCAAAGTTTAGACTCATTTAAAATAAAATAAATAAAATGACACACATACAATGCTTTGAAAAGTAAAGGATAGCCATATACCTCAAAAACTGTAAACCATGACATTATAAGCATTATCTCTACGTATTTGGTTAAAAATGGTGAGCTTTGGATTGTGAATCTAAACTTTTGCAGCAGTATATATATTTTTGGACCATCTTATGTGTATTAATGTTCAAAGAAGATGATGAAATGATTTTGTGTTCAGGAACTTCGCTGGGAATACGTATCATCTAAAGGTGAAAGTGCAGAAATAAGAGGGTCTTGGGCCTCATCAACTCCTACAAGTCAGAATTCCCTCTTCATGTTTGGTGTTTCACGACAGAGTCCAAGTAGGCACCATTAATCCTTTCTTTCTATTACCCATATGGGCAAAGAGATCCGGGTGAATATATTTTATATCTTTTCTCACGTCGTGACATCAGGTTGGTGAAGCCATCTGTCTTCAAAATGCAGCTTTATTTTCTTCCAAATCAGCTAATTTAATTTAATATAACCTGTATTAAGCAGCCACATGTCTTAAGAGACTTCTTTGTTACACCTTTGGGTGGCTGCTTTAGACAAGTTTGTCTGTATTTGTTTCTGACTTTATATACTGAACTTGTTAATGTTTAGCCAAGTGTCCAAGCTGTTGACACTGGGTAATGTTTTAATTTGTTACTTTACTCAAAGTGAAGATGGTCATACTGTTGGTAAATGTGCAGAATTCATAAATCACATAAACCAGGTTAAGTTATTTACTGTATACATTAACACAGTATAACAGTATGTTCCAGCTATATCTGGTTACAGTCAGGAGATTTAGGGAATGAATGTTTAATAACACTCAAGCACAAAAATAAATATTGATATTGGGCCGAAATTACGAAGCATGTTTTTCTCTTACATGCGTGTAACTACATACATTTACAATGCTTAAACATGAGCGTTTAACCAAAACAGCTTCGTAAATTCGGCCCATAGTGTTTAAAATAATAGTAAATGATAAAGGTGAATATGAAAGTCATATCAAACCAACAATAATACAATACAACTTACAGATTTATAGGAAAAGTGATTTTAACTTAAATAACAATAATAATGGTTAAAACTCATGTAAAAATTAAATTTGTTTAGAAATGTTAAAACAGGTTATTTCATTTTGTTTTATTAATCTTGTATAGGAATAAAGATTGAGTTTTTCAGTCTAATCTTCCAATGTTTAGACCATTCAAGACTTTATAGATGACATAAATATACTGACATTAACATTATCTTGTACAAAAACAAATGTTCTTTTTCAGATGTTCGTACTAATGTACAATACTTCAGGAATAGTTTGGAATGGCCTCAACAGGCAAGTGGATCATTTTCATGGACTAATCCATTGTGTTCCAGAAGTAAAAAAAACAAATGTTATTTTTCAGATGTTCGTACTAATGTACAATACTTCAGGAACAGTTTGGAATGGCCTCAACAGGCAAGTGGATCATTTTCATGGACTAATCCATTGTGTTCCAGAAGTAAAAAAGCTTTTAGCTTTGAACATCGGTCAAGACAAGCAGTAGCTTCAGTGTCAGGAAATCAACAGTTGATGAAGGTGAGTGCATACATTTTGAAGATACAGTGTATTGTTTCAAAGCGAGTTCGTGCAACACTGACTCATTGTGCTATAAACTGTTTGAGGTTCCACCAATGATACTGGTGGGGAAAGATATGCTAAACTTTTGCAGTGAGTGAGTGAATATTTAGTTTAATGTCGCGGCGAGAATCTTTCAACCATTTGCGATGATTAAACATGATATGAGATTAAAACAGATTAAAAATGAAGCATGAAAAACATGCAAAAAAAGTATAATTAAAATTAAGCATATAAATTATAATATATTAACAGTAATTTAACAACTTCCATAGAGTCGGGTTTCTTTTAAAAAAGATAAGATTTATTTACCCGGGATCTGAGTAAATAAATGTTTTAGGTTTGGCGATGAAAAAAATTATTGCATTACTATTTTGATGGTGATTCATGTGTAGAAGCTATCATGACTTTGCATAAACTTCCCTTTGTTTTGAGTAAATATACATTTTGGATCATGATAAATATTTTTTTATTCAGATTACAGTCAAACGTCGATCACTCGAAATTCAAGGTGGGAAAAATAATTAGAGTTTCGGGGAGTTTGAGTTATCAAATTTCACATTTTTGAACGATTTACTGCAAACGAGATCCAAATGCAGAGTAATTTCCCGGTTTAGTAATTTCAGTTTCATGTCGTAAGAACCGTACATTCCGTTTGCGTAAATTACAAAATAAAATACACAAATAAAATTAATTTGGCATACGGGTGTATATACATGTATTTATTAGGAAAGAAAACAATGAAAATAAAAATCATACATAAAAAGTTCATCTATGTAAATTACATAACAGGAAGTTGCTTCAGTTGATATATATTTCGGGTTTTCAATCATTGTGGAACATAATTAATAAATTAAAATTGACTGTTACACGTAACTATCAGCTTATTTAACAGTTAATATAACAGTTCTTTGAAGAGAGGCAGACAATTAGGCAAACGATTAAATAAAGTGGCCTTACACCTTCTACAAACACCAAGAGCCAAGATGGGCACATTCGTTCCACTTAATCAACAATTCATTGTTCTGTAATTACTGCCGGAAACAATAGACTGGCCACAATTCCAAGAACTGAGATGAACACATTTCGTTACGCTTACCTGCATGTGCACTGTTTCTATTGAATCAGTTGACTGGGACTGCAAAGTTACTTTAAGTTATCGAAGTTTTCGAGTTTTAGAAGTTTGAGAGATCGAAGGTCGTTATTACTAATTTGTATAGGAATATTAATTAAAAAAAAACATTTTCAGCAAAGACATTTTAGAACACCTGCTAAAAAAAATCTTCTTACTGATATTCAGCTTGTTCTGAATGTAGATGTTAAACCTTTTTGACTTGATGACTCAAGAAGCCGTGTGACCATGACAACATGCTTGAACCGTGTATGTAGCATGAAAATATGTTTAACCAACCTGAACTCTGAAAATTGATAACTGAACTAAAAGCAAAGTTTGTTTTATTTAACAACGCCCCTGAAACACATTGATTTTTATCTTATCATTAGCTATTGGACGTTATTCATATGGTCATTTTAACACAATTCGTTTTACAGGAAACACACTGCTGCCATATAGGCTAATCTTTTTCATAAGCCGCAAGGGATCTTTTATATCCACTTTCCTACAGACAGAACAGTACATACCACAGCCTTTGATGAACCAGTCGTGGAGCACTGTTTGGAACGGGATGAGAACGGAACTGTTCACTTACCTTGATCAGCACCAAGGAATCTACATTCTGGAAGCATTCTTGGGTGGCGTGGGTCTACAACTATTTGCAGAGATGCATTTGAATCTGTAACATATCAAATTACATACTGTAGATCATGAAATTAATGCGATCATAATATTAATGCGAAAAATGTGAGTCCATGTTGTTCGCATTAATAATATGACGCATTTATTTCTATGTTGATTAACGATTGAAGAACATGGTCTAAAATTAACATCGTACCAAAAACACTAGATACACAAATGCACTGAGATATCATTGACTTGTCACCAGTCGTATATCGCGTTCCGCTGTGTTTACAGTTAAGTGAAAAGAATAGTTTTGTGGAAGTGCAATTTAAATGAAAATATAAGAAAATGAATTTCTAAAGCGGAAGAATCACATGCCTATAGTAAAACAAAAGAAATAAAGATTTGAAGCACAATACATCAAGACAAACTAATAGTCTAGGATGTTGCCAGATAAGTTTGACACTTACAGGGTTTTTCACCACCCTGTCAAAAGCCGACACGATCCACACTGCTGCGCATGAATAAGTTTTAACACGCTAATCCCTAGGTTGACCACTCATTGTTTTTAAACATGTAAATCAATGTATACACAGATATGTCAGTGAGTTACTTAATCTCGTCAAGTCAAAATTGTTTAACGTCCACATTCAGAGCCAGGCTGTTATGGCAGATGCCTATCACAGGTGCAGTTTATGATTTTAGTCATCCACCTATGACAGGAACAAAGGGGGAGCACGGTCACACTAATGAAATTAATCTCGTTGGAGATACTGAAAGGTAGACAGACATTTGCTGTTATGAAAAGTAACATTTTGAAGGGAGGCCAATCACATTAATTTCAGATTGCATTTTTGTCTGCCCACTGCCACTCGCATTAATTTAGGGACACGTTAATTTTATAATCTACAGTAATTGTTCATCTCCATTCTCAGGTCTGCTTGGTATTTGTTTGCTCAGCATTCAGCTGCAAGCACTAACTATTGTGTCCTAGCTTCCACGTAGCATGTTTACGTTTTCTGCATGTGCATGCATTGGTTTTAATATCCATATCTGTACCATGTTGTCAGTATTAGCACTTCATATAGATTTCACTTTTACACTTTCAGAGTTATCTAACTTTAGTATCTATATTTGCATTATGCTTAGCAAAATGGTATACTGTTAGGCCTAGTACTAAATATCATTTTATGTTCTACTTTTTAAATCTATTCCAATGGTGTGTAGAATTGTAATGCAAAATAAGATATGTAGATTGAGTATGTGTGAATGAGTGCTTTGATGGCTTTATAGGTGGATTATTTCAATAATAAATTTTAGGGTTTTGTTTTATTGGGGTGGGTGGGCTACAACTTAAAAAGGACACCTATAGGATTGTCTATTGTTCTTGCATATAGAACTTTAAAACGCTATAAATGTTGTGGATGTTTAGGGCTCTTATGATTCCCTGCACCTCCTGAATACAAGAATAAAATCTGAAGATGATTAACTAATTTATTTTATAATCTAGAGAATTATGAGTCACACGTAATCATCAATGCTGTTGAATCAGATAGCTTGCACTTATTTAAATAGATTTAATAGATATAATTTTCACTTGCACAGCATTATATCATGTTTTTTCTTTACTGTATTCTGTGTATAAAAATGTCACAAAACATTAGTTGTGCTCATGAGTGCAGTATGTAGTGATATGGTCTGAACAATGGAGATATAATCAGTGCATCACCGTCTTGCAGTTTTATTAAAAACCTATTAAATTATGTTTTCATATCTTGTCATGCTGGCTTGTTACATAATTAAAAAATGTTAACTCATTAAAGGTATTAGTACCGTATTTACAGGTATTAACTGATGCGTCAAAACACATAAAAAAATATTTGTTGCCTACATCCGTTATAACTTATTCACTTACCGATCTGTAAATTTGCGTGGTCAAACTCTACTAAATAATTATGATAATCGATAAACAAAAAGTCG
>JAUTWP010173052.1:0-10042 GCA_033042655.1 Cyathermia naticoides | reverse complement strand
TGATTGATAGTAATCTCTCCTCATTGACCAAAGAATGTGAGTGTGTTTTTATATCTGGAAGGTCTATGTTTCTTTTTGCTTGGAAGGAATGCTGAATAAGGAGATGTATGATCTAACTGATCATTGTTAGACATTTCATAAACAATATCTGGTCTAAGTAATCCGTGATCCTTAATGCTCTGATAATTAGCTTTAGGAGTTATATGTATTATTCATTCTCTAATTTCATCCGTTATCTTTATTTCTTTCATATAGTTATTACCAGACTTTCCAAATAAGAGTTCTCAAACATACTTTTAATTAATGGAAGAACTTCTTGTTCTCAAGGAAGACCACCAAGTCCTGTTCCAATCATTGGCATCACTATTTCTTTAATCTTATATTTCTTTATCTTTATTAATAAATCTTCAAGAGCTAACTTTATATTATTAATATCACTTTTTTCTTTTCAATGGTCTTTAGTTGGAAGAGCAATAATTTTATTCTCGTGATCAAAGAATGTTTTGCCAATTCTTAGTTTGTATAATTCACAGGCCAATTGATAAGATTTGAAATGAGAGGGAAAATGCTTCTTGTATTGTTTAGCTAATCCCTTGCCCATAATTCCTTTAGTATTTACAGGATTAATGAAATAGAAGTTCTCATAGGAAGAAGAATATTTTAATGTAAAGAGATTCTTGTTAACGAGAAGAATCTTTGTCATTATTTAATCTGGCCCTTAAATATATGTTGTCAGTTTACTATCATGCTTTTACCTCCATACTAATTATATCAATGGTAGAGGGGGTTATAGTCAAATGAAATTCCTAAATTAGTTCGCAGAGAAATAAGGATTTCAAGCTTAAACCCTAATTCCATACAAAAGCTTTCCTACTATTTTCCTTCTGTGGAATTTAATAAAAAAAGATTGGACATAGCATTTCAATTATTTTAAAAGAAAAACTACATCAGTAGTTTATGCTTATTACTTTCAATACTTCTTATATACTTCTTCGCCATTCTTACCATTAGGAGTTACACCTTTTCATAAGATAACTTCCTTACCACCAAACTGTTTCTTAAATCTAATGATTCCCTCAAACCTAGAGTTATCACCATCTACATTTCCAATTCCACCAAAATCATAAACACTATAACCATTATCTTTAAAATAAATAATATCTTCATGAGTAAGTAACTTATTTGCATCAGCACCTATTCTTGATGAAAAATCATTAAGAGTAGAGAAGGAATGTAATAATCTACTTCTTTCTTTTTTATTATCTACATAATGAGAATGACCCGTAAGTAATATATTATCTAAATAAATATATGAGAAAACTATTTTGTTATCTTTACAAAGAGATGTAATATATTCAACAGACGTAAGAGATAAACCTTTGAACTTAGCAAAAGCATTATATGTATCTACATATTCCTCAATCTCTTTATTAGTTGGAGAAGATATATGTTTAACAAGAAAACCTTCTTTAAGAGCATGACGAAGTTCATTACGTCTCTGAGATTTATATTGATTAAAGATCTCTTCATGAGTAAGTCCTTTAATATCAATCTCAAGACTTTTAAATCCATAAGAATACTTGGCCCTTTTATCATAGTCATGAATAAAGAAGAAGATATCTACATCCGCATTAGTATCTATGTCAGTATCTCATCATACAATAGCTTCTTTAAATTTTCCGTTGTTTGAAATATACATATATTAATTATAATCTATATATGAAATAGTTATTTGCTTTTGTTTGCTTTAGTAACTGTCGTTTCCATATCAGTAGGTGTATTAACATTCTTTAAGACTACTACAATCGAAATAATTAATGTTATTGAAAAGACTCAATATGATCAGTTTGGTATTGTTGAAGAATAATTAAATATTGGATATATAACCATAGCTAATATTGGTGCTCAAATAACATATGAAATATTTATTATTGTTGCATTGGTTGAACCTAAGTGTCTTATTGCATTATAGTAAGCTAGTCATGATAAGAATAGATTTATTCCACAAGCAATAGCTGCTAGAGCTATAGTTCATGAACTAAATAATGTATCAAACATTTCGTAACCAATAGATGGGCTTGCAGTGATTGAAGAGAATATTGGAACAAGTAGTAGAAGACTGAATGGAGCAGATCCTACTTGTCTCATCATTATACTTTCAAGATCAGTTAATGAGTTTTCAGATTTTCTAAATACAAATGAAATCAAAGTAGCTTCTAAAGCTCAAGCAAGTCCAGCCATTCCTCCAAGGAATATACCTAAAGTAAAATGTTGGTATGAACTACTGCCATCAAATACAACTAGTAAGATTGCTGATAGAACTACACCAACAAGACCAATTATTCCTATCTTTGTAATTCCTTCTTTAAATAATCAATGCGAAATAACAGCTGTTATGATTGGGAACATAACTGATAAGACAACTCCATAAGCTTCACCAGCATATTGTATTCCTAATGTTAAGAAGGAAGTACCTATTGCTCCACCAATTATTCCAGCTGTCATAGTTCAAAGAGATGCAGTACTTCAAAGTCTTTTCAACATCTTTTTATCTGCTCCACCTAATAAAAATAATACAAGGAATGTTATTAGAGAAAGTAGTAACATAACATTCTCAACGAATGCAGCTATAACAAGAGCTAATAGTGAAGGGTGTTGTTTGCTATATCTATTTAAATATGAAAAACCAGTAAGTAGCGTAAGAAGAACACCATGTAAACCTTGAGTCATTCCTGCGTAGACACCTGTGACTCTTCCAATTGATAGGCCCCTAAACATTTATATCTCCAAGAACAATAATTTTACTATCGTGATATCCTCTTATTTCTGGAGTTCAGTCATCGTGTTGGTAACATCAAACCACACAAAAACCAAGAACGATATATTTAAAGTATGATAGTTTATTTCTATCTATATTTCCGTATGTATTTTCAAATACTTTTAATTGATCATCAGTGATATTATTCTCTGTGACTCAAGAAGCAATATCTCAATAAGGGTCATTTACCGCGGCAAACTCTCAATCAATAATTATACTTTCGTTTTTATTACATAAAATGTTGCCTGGTAGTATGTCGTTATGGCATAAAGATGTTTGGATTGAATGTTTAACAAATAATTCAATTGACTTGTCTTTAATTATTTTAATATTTTCAGGAAGAGTTTTATTTTTTGTATATTTGTTTAATATTTTATCTAACTCAAACTTCTTAATACCTGAAGCATTTCTGTTGTGTACCTTCTTAATGTTCTTTGCAAAACTAACTATATTATTTTCTGTTGCAATGAATCTACTATCGTGGTCATAGAATTCAAAAATAGCAATACCTGTTTCAGGAGAAAAGATTACTTTTTTAGCTGACATATTTAAATCTTTTATTTTTTCAATAATGTCATACTCTAAGTATCTATCAATGTTCTTATTAGTTTCATCCTTAGGAGATCTTAAAACATATTTATTCTTATTGATAACGAATGAATAAGAGTTATTTGTTAATCCGCCTTTAATTGGTGCGAACTCAGAGATCTCAGATTTGGGAGTAGACATATAGTAAGAAATAATATCCATAGGATCTTTAAAAGAGATTCCAGACATGAAACCAACCTTAGTGTTATATTCTTCAATTGTGTCTATCTCTGTAAAGATATTTTGGTTTATTTCTATTCCGTCAAATTCAATACCTAATTTTCAAAAGAGTTGTTCAGCAAATATAGAACCATTAATTTTTATATTGTATTCATTATTAAAGAAGTCTCTAACTTTTGAGCTAGTGTCTTCAGTAATGAAATAACTACCTACTCAACAATAATCAGATTTATTTGAACCTTTTTTGGTATCTATAAATTTACCTCTAGAATTTTTAATGAATGATCATTCAGAATTAATATCTAAAGACTTATATGTATATATAGAATTACCATCATAGTATTGAGAAAATACATCTGCATCTCAAAAGATATCACCTTCAATGAAAAGAGTATTTTTAAGAAGATCCTTAGCTACAAATAGAGAATGTATGTTATTAAATTTTGAATAGTCTTTATTAATCAGAATCTTTACACCTTTATATTTTTTAGTTAAGTATTCAAATTTTTCAGCCAAATGACCGACAACAATTGATATATCATTAATATTATTTTTTATTAAATTAATAATTGTACTTTCAACCATAGGTATTCCATTAACTTCAAGTAATGGTTTAGGTATTTCATTAGTAAGAGGTTTTAAACGACTTCCAACTCCTGCGGCATATATTATTGCATTATCAACCTTATATTTAGGCTGTTTAGAATCTTTAAGGTATTTACTTATTGTTCCATTAGATATTGAAAATGTTTTTTGTATCTCTCTAGTAGAAAGATCTTTCATTTTATATAGAAGTGATTTAGTGTTCATAAAATTATTATATCAAAAAATATGAACAAACAATTAAAAACATAGTTCTATAAAATGACTATAATTTACATATGAAATATTCATTTTTAATATGTGCATATAATGCAGAACAGTATATCAAGGAGTGTCTTGATTCTTTAGTTAATCAAACAATAGCTCCAAAAGAATACGAGATTGTATTAGTTAATGATGGTTCAACTGATAAGACCGTTGAGATCGCCAAGAAGTATAAGAAGGTAAAAGTAGTTAACCAAACTAATAAAGGTCTCCCAGAGGCACATAATACAGCAATCAAGAACTCTAAAGGTCAATGAATAGTCTTTGTAGATGCTGATGACTATGTTTCTCTTAATTACTTAGAGGAAATTGATAATGCAATTAAGAAAAATAAGAAAGCAAACTTTGTACAGATATTTGAAAAGAAACAAGAAGAGGCAGGCAAAGCCGATAAAAAGATTCAATCAAACAAGATTGATGATTCAATAGTTTGTAGAGCTTTTAAAAGAGAAGTTATTAAAGGATATAAATTTCCTGGCAAGTATAAGTTTGCAATAGAAGACTGAGACTTCTATGTGCATAACTACCACAAGCTAATTAAAATAGATATTTCTTCTAATAGAGATGTTTATTATTACTATAGATACAGTGAAGGATCTCTATCGAAAACAAATAAGATATTTAAATCGAGA
This sequence comes from Cyathermia naticoides, assembly GCA_033042655.1. Classification (NCBI taxonomy): domain Eukaryota; kingdom Metazoa; phylum Mollusca; class Gastropoda; order Neomphalida; family Neomphalidae; genus Cyathermia; species Cyathermia naticoides. The sequence continues at coordinate 4,957 of JAUTWP010173052.1, read as the reverse complement.
TTCGAACATGCATTATCAGTATTTGAAGATCCTAAACTTAGAAAACTTAATCTTGAACAAGAAATCATTGGACACTATTGAGAACACTTATACATGGTTGCAAGACTTTGACATAAAGATTTAATGCCAAGAGTAAAGGCTTGCAGATACAAGACTAAAGTAAGACTTTCAATTAAACTACAATATTGAATAGTTAAGTTAGGTATCTTTAACTTCCTTATTAAAAAAGCAGGAGTAGCAATAGATAAATAAAATACGAAACTAATCGTATTTTTTATATTTTATTTTTTGATTCTTAAGTAATTTATTTGGGTGTTTAGATGGGCCTTTTAATCAATGGTAGTTATTGTCTCTTACTTTTCAATTACCATAAACTCATTCTAAATATTCTTCAGGATTTTTTGGTCCAAAGAATTCAATCCCATTAACTTTATATTTAGCGGGTTTAATAATAAACTTAGTTGGTCTTATTGCAACTATATTATTCTTTTCATCAAATACAGGACCTTTATTTTCTTTTGCTGTAATAAAGAATATATCCATGCTTTTCCCAGATTTATGTTTATAACATTGTTCTTGAAGTTCGCCATTTCATTTTCATTCTTCATGTAGACGGAATCCTGTTTCCTCAAGTATTTTTATTGACTTAGAGTTAAAGTCCTTTTCATACATATAAATATCTAAGTCATCGTCCATAAAGTTATTGTTTCTATAAGAGAAAAGGAATGATCCGTAGGCAACCATATATTTAAGACCCTTCTTATTAAAAGAACCTATTATAGTTCTAGCAAACTTGTCATAACTCTTTCTTTTGTTATGTATATATAAGACTTCAATAGGAACAAAGACTAATAACGTAATTGCATAAAAAATATTAAGAGCTATATGATTTTTCTTTCCTCATAGTTTATTAATATATAAGAACAAGATAAATGAGATTATAGGTCAAATGATTAAATATAATAAATTCATTATTTTTCTACCTTTTTAGTTACAAACTTTATTTTTCTATGTACTCAGAAACTTAGTGTCTTACCCTTATTATAGTTAGTTACTTTATTTGTATAGTATTTAGTAACTTTAAGGTCTGTTTTCTTTCCTTTTCAATTATCGTAGTGATGATGGATTGCATAACCTTTACCATCAATATCTAACTGAAGTAGTTTTGGATCCAAGATTACAACATCTTTATGTTTAGAAGCTACATAAGTCATTATGTCCGAAGACATTATTTTTCTTTGATGAGTCTTTACATATTTATTACTATAAACATCCATATAGTCTTTAATAACTTTAGAACCCTTCTTAGCTCCGAATGAAGAAGCTGTAAGTCACAAACCATCAGTATATGAAAGAACAACATCATTCTTCAATAATGGATTAAGAGATTTCTTTAGTTCTATATCTGTATCAATATAGAAACCACCTTCTTTGTAAACGGCAAGAGCTCTTATGTAATCTGAAACATATGCTCAGTTTCCTTTGGCATATCAGTATTTAGTAAATGGGTGCGAATTAACATCAAAATCTTTTTCTGTTCAAATCTTAGTAGTTCATTCTTTACCAAGAATCTTTTTATTATTTGCAATTAGTTCTTTTACTTTGTTAGGCATTTCTTTTCCGCCTACTCAAACGTAATGTATTTTTTTATTTATCATGATTATAGTGTTGTGCCTTTTCTTTTTGTTTATCTGAAGGGATTTTTTTTCAGTCTCCATAACATTTTGTTAGAAATTCTTCTGGGTGTTTTGTGGCATATCATTTTAAACCTTCAAAGTTAATTGGTTCAACATCTTTTAAAGTATTTGTATTAAACATGTACTTTTCATCATCGATGTATGCAGTTCCAACCCCAGTATCTTCTCTAGTTGTATATTTATCTTTTAGTCTAAGCATTCTATTTTGGTAATGTTTCTTACTTCTAATTGAAAGAAGTGTTCTAGCAAACTTTTGAAGACCTCCTCCGTCAGAAAATCTTACATATCTCTTCGCTACTGAGTATACGAACTTAGCCGGAAATTTCTTAGTATTCTTAACATAAAGAATAGTGAATAGATCTACCCCAATAGATAATTCTTCAAACTTTTTAGTAATTACATTTCCTGTTGATTTAGATCCTTCATCTTTCCAAGTGCTAACTGAATATTTTTTTGGAAATTCTTTTCTTAGTAACGGGATTAACTTTTCCATATCATCTTCAAATAGAGCAACATCAATATCATCATCTCAAGGAATGAATCCATTATGTCTCTTGATTCCTAATAAAGTGCCATAAAGAGGGTAAACCTTTATCTTGTGTTTGTTAGCCACTTTAAGGACATCCTTAAGAACTATTAAACTTTCTTTTTGTATTTCTTTAATTGTCATAATAACATTATAGATTTAAAATCAAATTCTCTTAAATAATTTATATGAAGAGTATCTTAATTTATAAAGTATCGGAAGTTTAGAAAACTTAATATCCTTTATTTCTTTCTTTAAATATGTTTTTAATTTTTTTACATCGGAAGCAACAATGATCTCTTTTTTAGACTGTGCATAACTTCAAAATGAATTTCATAATTGAAAGCTATAGACATTTTTAGTTCTTTTAGTTAAATCAAGTGACTTCATTGCTTCATAAGACTGAAAGAAAGTTTCAAATTTATATGAAGAATGCATTATTGAACCTGGGCGGTTTTCAGTATATTTAAATACTTCATTATTAAAACATTTAATTTTTTTAACTCCATCTTTTTCTAATGCGCTATCTATCATTGCCATGTAATGATTGTCTTCAAAAATTATATTTGGTATTTGTTTTATGTTATGTCTTATTAGGAAATCTTTTTTTGTAATGAAAGTTGAAGCTTGAACTTGGTGGGAAAAATTATTTTTTTGATTAATATAGTTTCTCTTTTTATTTTTCCTAAGGAACTGTTCATCATTAAAAGATCCAAATATTTTTATAAAATCACGAGATAATATATCGTCTCCATCAAGAAAAAAGACATATTCTCCAGATGCCTTCTGGACACCAATATTCCTGGTTACTGATAACCCGAGATTTTGCTTATTTCTGATAATTATTTGATTTTTGTTAGAATATTTTTTTAATTTAGATAATGTATTGTCCTTAGAAAAATCATCAATAAATATTGTTTCAATACTAATTTCTTCTGAGAATTGATTTGTCGATTTGATCATAGGCTTAATATATTTTTCAATATTGTAACAAGGCACAATTATTGATATTTTTGGAGTTTTCATATAATAATTTTATCATATATCTATCTGTTGATATTTCTTTTAAACTATTATAATATTAATATGAAAATAGAAATCTTAACATCTGGAAGACACGACGGAATCGGTGGAACAGAAACATACAATGAAACTTTAATAAAATTCCTTATTAGGGAAGGACACAAAGTTAAGGAATATTATGAAAAGATAAATAGCGCTGCATCAAAAGAAAAACTAGATATCGAATTTGATGAAAGATTTTTTGCGAAAACTTGATTTTCTGAAATGAAAGTAAGAAGAAGGTGGAAAAGAGAAGTAACTAAGATTGCTAATGAAAATGATCTGGTAATTATTTCTGGAGGTCCATATTTTTGAGATTTTGATATTGAGAACGTTCTCTTTATTCAACACTTTAATCACGATTACTACATAAACAAACATGATAGTAAATCGCTAAAATTCAAAAAAGTCTTTGATTCAATTTTTTCGTTCTTACCATACAAACTGGATCCAATTTCTAGAGCGTTAAATGTACTATATTTCGATGAAGCAACTTATTCTCCAAGAGCTAGAAAAGATCAAAATAAATATTCAAACATACCTTTTTTTGTAAAACAAAATGTAAACATCAAAAATTGTGAAAAGAAAGGCCTATTATTTGTTGGTAGAATAGAAAAAGGTCTAAAAAATATACCAAATTTAATAAAAAACGTTAATGGAGTAGATTATTATGGCAGCGGCAAATTAAGTAAAAAAATTTCTAATGATAGGCTATCTAATTATATGGGATTTGCTAAATCAAAAGACTTACCGGACATTTTCTCAAAATATAATTATTTAGTTCTTCCATCAATTTCTGAGGGTTTTGGATTAGTTGTTGTTGAAGCTGCTGCGGTTGGGACGAAAGCAGTGATTTTCAATACTTTTGATTATGCTAAAGTTTATGAAAAAATTGGGATTGCAAAAATAGTTGCATTTCAAGATTGAGAGGAATTTAATAACTCTATTAAATTTGAATATGATTCATCAAAAATCAAGGAAAAAACGGAAAAATATTTTTCAAAAACAAAATATGAAAAAAATTGAAAATCAATTATCAATCAATTTTAAACATATACGTATTACAAAAAGCTCTTAATTCTTCTTATATTTTTTTTAGAGTCTGTTTTATAGATTCCGCGTCTATTATCACCTAGTCTAGCAATTACCATTTTTTTATTTAAAATATTTTCTAGGTTATGAAGATTTTGTTTCTTAAGTCAGACATTGATTAATAAATCAGATTCTAAAACTTGCTTTTTTGAAAAAAATGATCCAGAATTGAAATGGTTATATATTATTGATTTGACATTTCCTTTTGATAATTCAATATCATTTAATTGCGCATAATTAAAAATAAATAGCCCTAAAATTTGGTCTTCACCAAGAAGAATATTTGACGGGAATATTTCATTATTAAAAATTGTAATAAGTATTTCTTTCTTAATTAGTCAAACAGAAGGCTGCAATGTTTTATTTATTTGTTTATTTTTAAAAGATTTTGGACATCTAAGACGGCCATTATTCCCGGTTTTCAAATCAAAACTATATATTTCATCATTCAATGTATTCTTATTAACTCAGTCAATGCATTCGTCTGTAGGGAAATCGTCATCATCGCAAAAGAAGATATGAGATCCAGTAGATTTATTTGCACCTTCTTTTCTAGCTTTTGATGAAGAACCTCAAGTAT
>JAUTWP010173041.1:0-10044 GCA_033042655.1 Cyathermia naticoides | reverse complement strand
ATTCTGAAACGGAAAAAAACGGAATTGGTAAAATACTGAAACGGAAAGTAGGAAAATCTGAAACGGAAAATCAGTGCATCTAATGTTGCATTATATTTCCGGTCACCCTGCACGAAAGATTCATATTTTTAAACAAATTCACAGTGGTTACCTCCCTTAGTTAATTTGTCTGCTCGCTTTTTTGTGAGTACTAAAATTTTAGTTTGAGATCTACGCTTATTTGTTGGAAACCTAGTAATCCGAGGATATCATTGTTACTTAACAAGAATAAAATGTTATGTATTGCTACATGTCTGCCATATTGTATCTATAATTCAGTATTTTTTTCTTCTAATTCTATATTATTTGTATATATTTGTTGGTGTATTTAAAGGGTTGCTGTTTGTGATAATGGCAGAACAGGATCCAGTACATGATGTTGAAGATGAGGATAACCCTAATTACAAGCCTCCAGCTAAAAAGGAGTTAGGAGAGATATTGAAAACTGATGATGATGATGAAAGTTTACGCAAATACAAAGAAGCACTTCTTGGTGCAGGAGCAAAAGGCGATGTTATTATAATAGGTAAGATATGAATATGTGTGTGTATCTATACCTATAAATTAGTATAATGCACATTTTGTTTTGTTGCTTTTATGTGTAACGGCAATATTTCTTCAGGGAACTTTTTGTTTTAGAAATTTTGGTAGCAAAAATTAGCAATTACTTACTGTGTACACTTAGTAATATTACTTTTAAAATTGTGTAGCAATCTTGGAAACTTGTATCTAGCGATTCAAGACACAATCCTGAACAAAATGTTCCCTGATCTTCTGTAACATTTTTGTTTAGATTGTAACATTAAAAATGTAAAAATTGTTTTAATATTTGTTTTAGATGCAAATAAGAAAAATGTGATAGTTGAGAAATTGGCATTATGTCCGGACGATCGAGATGAAATGATGCTTGATCTCTCTGGTGAGTATATGTTTTTAAAATTATATACATATTTTAGAATGTAAGTTCTTGAAGAACTTTTGTATATTAAACTTTCCTATCCTGATGAAAGACCATAATATGAGGCACAAAATATTTGTTTTATTTGTGTTTGTAATTAGAAACACAAACGAAACAGTCGTTAGCGCAATCTGTGCCCCCGTGCAGGTTGTGACGAGACCTTCCATGCAGTTATCATTAAGAAACATGCTTTTGATTAGACAGCAAATTAAATGATTAGAGCATCACCAGAATCACGTGTTTGTCCTTATTTAGAGCTACTGTAAATACTCACCAATACGTCAAGATTTTAACATCAAAATATTGTGAAAAATGGACCGGGCTCGACATATATGATATATCCAAGTCAAAGATATAAGCAAAAAAATTGACAATCTGGGATCGCATAGATCGTCCAGGGCTCAAATTTAAGAATCTGTAACCCACAGCTATTTTGAAATATGGTCGAGAGTGAAAGACTCACTGACGGCAATTTGTTAAAACTTTACATATAAACATAACAGAAGAGTTATTTTGTCAATGGCTAAACAATGCCACCAGTTTATAGCAATTTATACAAAAACAGTCACAGTTGCGGCTGTTAAGTTCAAGCACTGTTACATATAATTTTAAATTTTGGTTTGTTGTTTTTGTCAAATAATAGGGCATGATTGCTATTTATTGTTTTGTTACAGGAGATTTGAAAGAGATTGAAAAGAAGAAGTTTATAGTGAAGGAAGGATGTCAGTACAAGGTTAAGATTTACTTCCATGTTCAGCGTGATATTGTTCAGGGACTCAAGTACATCCAGAAGACATATCGAGCAGGAATTAAAGGTAATTTTAATTTATTTTCATTTTTTGCTTCACATTTTAAATTCAGAAATCCCCCAACTACAAGACTTGAATTTAACCTTTAGACAACTGAATTATTTTCTATAGATGCTATTTTCCCTTTGCACTGATTTTTTTTCAAACATCACGTTGAAGGGGGTACGAGAAAATTACTTTTGATTACACATCATGAATGAAAAACTAAACAAAAACATAAAATGATGACAAAAAATAGCCAAACTGCAGTTGGGTTCACTGAGAAGGATTGATCACATGACCGACCGCTTTAAGGGTGGGCACACTACCGACCAAACTGTTTAACTTGGTAGAAATAAGAATTTTGATTTCATCAGATTTTTTTTTTTGACAACCAATATCTATTTAGATATCAACAAAATTAATTGTTAAATCAAAGGATTTTGGATGTATTCTGTAAGGAAAATTAAATATTACTTCAAGAAAATGCTTATAACATTCAGAAGACAGTCATATTTAGTGAGCGGGATGTAGCTCAGTCGATATCGTGCCTGCCTTTGAAGCGGTCAGTCATCAGATCGATCCTTCTTAGTGGACACAGCTGCAAGTTGGGTTATATTCCGTTCCAACCAGTGGTCCACAACTGGTTCATCAAAGGCTGTAGTATGTGGTGTCCTGTCTATGGGAAAGTGCATATAAAAGATCCCTTACTGATTATCAAAAAGAGTAGCCTATGTGACAGCAGCGTGTTTCCTCTAAGAAATGTGTCAAAATTACCATAATTATGATGTTCAATAGCCGATGATAAGATAAAAATCAATGTGCTCCAGTGTCATCGTTAAACAAAACAAACTACTTTTTACAAGACTTGGAATTTAAATGTGTTTCATTCATTTTCAGTGGACACAAAGAAACTGATGGTGGGTAGCTATGGTCCCAAAAATGAGATGCAGTCGTTTGTACAGCCACAGTTTGAAGAAGCGCCCTCTGGAATGATATCAAGGGGAGACTACAAGATAGAGAGCTTATTTACTGACGACGATGGTAATGAGTACTTGAAGTGGGTTTGGCACCTGACCATTAAAAAGGACTGGGAATAGAAGACGTATTGTTTGTACATTTAGGAGTAGTAATATTCTTTATATATATATATATATCTGGCTAGCTGCGAGACAGTCTTGCTTCAGTTTGTAATGTTGCTGGAAAAGCTATGTTAAAAGATAAATTGAAAGTAATTGAGTGTAAAACAAATGTAGATCTTGTACGTTCATGTTGGTGGGATACATACTGTTTCAGTAAATAATCTGAAGGGATTCCGCTAAGCTGCATGATAGTGGGAATCCCGCAAATTCTTGACGAACCCCTGCATAAAAACAAAGTTAAAAAGGGCGATTCCTAGGTACATTTTTTAAAACATAAAAATCACCCCTAACATATTCCAAAGTGGGGAAGTTGACCCCCAACCCCGTAAAAATATTTGAGTGGAAGCCCTGGTATTATACATAACACCTCCATTAATACAGATATAATCTTCACTTTGTAGAAAATTAAATTTTAAGTTTGTGTAAGAGGGAACATTTTTTTTTTTCTTTACTAACAATTATTATGTTGTATTGATTTTTTTAAACATGAATTGGATGGTAATGATTTTTTATGCATGTAGTACATGTAGTGGCGGGTCTAGAAAATCCATTTAGGGGGAGGGGGGCAATGATATGAGCCTGTGCCAAAAACATTCCCAACGTAAAATATTTTTAGAAAAATTGCAAAATTTAGGGGGTCTCAGGTATCCACCACCCCCCCACTCTAGATCTGCCACTGACATGGCACGGTTTTGGAGTCCTTTTTTTCATTTGTGGCCTAACACTAACCATTGTGGCTTTCAAGCTTTGTAGGCAAGCTATTTTTTTTAAAGTGATTGTATGTGTGTCGCATGGAAACCAATCCATCATTGTCTCTTCTGTATGAATCTAACTGGTCTCAATATATGTGTAGGCTGATATTAAACTAAACAAGTTTGATATAAATACGTGGAGAGAGGTGCTTGTGTTTTTTCATTTAGACCGTGTATGCAGTAACAAATTGAGAGTAGTTTGTTGATTACAATTCCAGGGGTGCACAAATGGCGCGAACAATTTTATTTTTTAATTTCTTTACCGTTCAGTATTGCTGCATTGCCACCTAATCTAGACTGACATTCAAACGTCTTCTGGCATATAATAAATTTAATTATTTTTAAAAAAGGGTTACACCAACGAAAAGGGTTACGCAAAACGAAAACGGTTACGCAAATATTTTTTGCGCAACCCATTAATTTTAATTTGTGCACCCCTGCAATTCTTTCACTCGGCTTTCTTGCTCTAGCTTATTACCTTTATTGTCAAACTTCAACAATTGTTGATATTTCTGGGGTATATAAAGTGCACACAATATTTTACTTGTGATTACTTTTTGTCTATTTTGTGGTGTTTTTCTTCAGATGCTTGTGTTCTGAACAAAACAATATACCTGCTTTTGATTATTGGATTTATATATCTTATAATGTTGTATTTACATTGGTTTTCCTATATCAGATTGTTTATTCAGTATGTACGTGTAGCATACGCTATATTGGTATTATACGCATCTACGCAAACACCTGGTTTGTCATTGAGTTTTTATATAAGGCCAGTATTTTTTTATTATTTGATTTACAAACCCGCCAACGTAAATTTTGCTCGAATGAAAAGAATTGTTTTTTTGTATTTTTCACTTTTTTTTGCCGACTTCCACAAATAGCTCTAAAGAAAAAAAAGTTCATTCTAATTTTATGCAACTGTCCTCTCGGTTATAGTGGCACATTTCGTCAGATAACAGTGTGAAATAACACTTATTTCCTCAATAAATATACCGTTGTAGATACAAATTGTTAATATTCCTTCGGTTGCTCTCTTTTGCTCTGATTCAGTATTTCTATGCACCACAGAGATCACACTTCGGAATCAATGCTATTTTTTATCATTTTATTTTTTATGTGCAAAAGATCTTGTTCGTAAACCAAAAAATAAAAAAATACTGGCCCAACATACGTATCTGAGAGCCACTAACAATTTGTACAGTATTTGATTTTATCAACACAAATCATTTTTATACCGTTTCAGTAATCGAAAAACTTGCTTAAAGGGACTAGAAACTGATGTGTCAAAACACATAAAATAAATCTTTGTTTGCTACATCGGTTGTTCACTTAGCGATCTGGGAATTTACATGCTCAAACTACCATATAAGTATGATAATCGAGAGAAAAACACCCAACTCGAAGTCAGTTTTTGAAAAGTTTGCTTAACTTTGGTTTATCTGTACTTTGAACTTATGCAATTTGCAGAAATCCTTGATAAAACAACCGAAAAAATATGTTTCTGGCAACATTAAGATACTGTTTTAGTACATATTTACTTTGACATTAAAGCTATACATTGGCTACTTTGTATAAAATTACTATTGAGATTTAGTAGGTATGTTTCTAGTGTGCATCATAATGGAAGACCAGTTTATAAGCAAGACTATAATTGCCTCCCCATTGAAACAAACTAGGTCATTAAGTGCATTATAAATCAACTTCTCTGAATTTTGCGCGAGTCTCTGAAACGAACAGTGCCTGCTTTGTAAACAAATATGTGCCATACCTGTGTCGATGTTTAATGTCATACATGTGTCTGATGTCAGTGTTTGATGTCATACATATGTCAGTTTTTGATGTGTGTTAACAAAGTATTCAATGATAAGAATCATGTTGCTCTTAAAACTATTTTGTATTGCCTTAGGCCATCCTTAAAAATATTTTTGTTTGTCCATTTTCGACCTGTAATTTCAAGTGGGGATAGGTATGTAGGAAAATCTCTTTTAAGGCTCTATGTATATTTAGCTAAACAATTTATAAACTGAAATTGGTTAAACCAAAAAAATAATTCTCTAGAAGAGGTCAAAAAAGATTTTGACAGACCAATTTTGGTGGGTCGGTCGGGTAAGGACAAACAAACTTAATTTTTGTTTGCCTTATTCTTTTGGGATCATTTTCATGTTGTTTGTCATATAATTGTCTTGTTTTTCGCGTTTTTTCTATACATGCATTGAGTCATGTCGAAGATGTCACAAAAGCAAATATGTAATTATTGAAAAAAAAATTGCAAAATGTTGTTAGTCAATTAAGCCTACCAGTATTGGGAGTTGTATATTGGATTTGTTAATCATATTCCTTAATCCTGTGCTTGAAAAAAAATGTACCTCTTTTTAATTTTTTATATATATACTGTATATGCATTTGTTTATACTGTAAATCATTCAATTAATGTGTGAAGAAATTAATATAAAATGTGTTTACACTAAAATGTTATTTTAAAATCACCTGATATTCAACACTATTCACCCACAGAGATGACCGGTGCCATAACAGGAAACAAGATAGGCGTCTGCTATAACAGCTTGTTCTGAAAGTGGACATTAAATCCTTTGACTTGACTTAAATGTTATTTTTATCGATGCATCTTGCATTTTTAATAACTACCATGTTGTGCATAAAATTAAAATGTTTCACATTAATTTCTTCCTCATATTAATTTCATGATTTACAGAATTTAAATAACTTGACCTGGCACAGCAGACTTAAGAGCTTGTTAACCAATACGACCAGCAGGAATTTCAGCTAGTTTCGACCCCTGGATAGAGTTCTCTTTAGATTGTCGAGGTCACAGTTCCTTTGGTTGATACCTTAACATTCCTTTCCTTTCTATACTGAATACTATTGGTAAATCAACTCTTGTTTGAAAATACTGGCCGTAGTCTTATCAAAGATATAAAATACATGTAGTTGATTATTTTAAGCCATTTTTCTTTTTTTGTACCTCTAAATTCTATAAGAAATTATATTTATTTATGGCTACATTCATTCAAATGTTTTTTTACCAAAATTTAAACTTGCATCAAGTCCTCAAACTATGTATTATTAATTGAAAATTTCGTTTCAATAAACAATATTATTGAGATATGTTTTCGATTCTGAAATTTTCTGTAACTGTTACTTTGAGAAGTCCTGTATACCTGGTTTTAACGAAAGAAATTTAGATACTAATTTATTAAAAGTTCATCTAATGAGATCTCACCTTAACTGGACATTGAAGTCACATTACTAAGACATGAATATACTGGGTCTGAAATGAAGTTGCATGGCATCACTTGTAAGATCTTTAGAATCCACACAATATTTTAACATTCCTTGGAAATCATTTTATCAACAAATATTTGCTATTTATATCCATTAACATTTTTATGGGGAAAACCCTTCCAGCAATAGTGATCATAAATATTATGTTTGTTTCATTTATAATTTTGACCTTAAAATTGATACAAATGTTTTTAGAACATGAAACTGATAGTAAGCATGTTCTGTAATTTGATTGTTACAGTAATTCAATTCTTTTTCCGGGATTAAATAAACAATAACACCTGGAAAGCTAATTACGTAATTTCTTTCAATAAATACCAAATTAATATAAAGTTATTTTCCTAGAAAACCGATTCAGTTTACAATGGAGATAACCATACTGCATTTTTTCAATTTTTGGGTTTTGTTGTAAATTTGATCCCGCAAATGTTTATATTTTTAAGCTAAGGCTAACGCCTTCGGTAAAAAATTACATTTGTGGAATCAAAATTTAATGGACAATAACAACCGCAAATTGAAAAGCTTTGTGTGGTTACCTACTAAATAAATATTTTCTCATTTGTTTATTGATGGGTTCTGTCATTCATACATTTTCTTTTTCACATACATTTTTATTTCTAATTTTTTTTTTTTTCAATTTTATGTTCAACAAATTATTTCTGTCAATTATAGGGATTACTATTTTGAACTATATTTCCATTAAGTATTTGTTGGGAATGAAATGCAGTTTGCTATTCATATATAATTATACTTAAAAATGTTTTATTTCTTTATTAATCTTTTATTGCTTGTTATTATTTTTAATTTTTTCTAAACTTTTATATAAGTTGTACATTAACTTAAACAGTTCCATAACATTATTTTTATTTATTAACATTAATAATTTTGATAACTAAACAATTTTCTAATCATTTTTTTTTTACATTTTTAAAAACATTTTTGTATACTTGTAAAAGTTGTATTTTATAAATCATGTAAGCTGGATTAGTTATTAAATAAAATACTCATCTTAACATCAGTTCATTTTAAGATATTTCAATGCATTTGTTGAATCAATTCCACAAACATGTTTTATTCATGTTTAAAACTGATGATATCAGTTCTGATAATTGAATTTTCATCTTTTCTACATTAGGCCAGTATTTTTTAATTATTCTGTTTACGAACACGGCCACGTAAATTTTGCTTTAAAAAGTTGTACTTTCCTCCTTTTTTGTCTTTTTTGTTTTTGTCGCCGATTTCCACAAATAGCTCTAAAGAAAAAAAGTTACCATTCTAATTTGATGCAACTGTCTTCTCAGTTATTGTGGCACATTTTGTCAGTGAGAAATAACACTTATTTTGTCAATAAATGTACCGTTGCTTCTTTCGATCCCAAAAGCCGAGCCCAGGGGAGGCGTGCCTTAACATTTTTGTGATGTAAGCACGTAAAACATATTTCCATTTCGCTCCTATTAATTATTTGTATGCACCGAGCGGTTGCTCACAGAGGCCTCACTTCAGGAATAGTAGTGTAACAAAATGGAATTGACGCCAATTTTTTTTTACGTCCGCCTACCTTTGTGCGCAATAGTTCTTGTTCGTAAACCTAAAAATAAAATAAATACTGGCCTTAATTTACTGCCTGTCAGACTTCTCTTTGTACTTACTAATAATTGTTTATTTCATTCAGTTTTGTGTATTGGTGCTGGAACTATTTCTTATAAACATGTAACCAATGGACGTTTTTGTATAGCCATCAAACCCATATAATTATTTTAGTTTGTCTCTTTTTCTTGATTTTTTTATAAAGTATGTTCAAGCCTATGCAAATATGATTCCCATTATTATTGTGTTTGTTATCTTTGTAATACTGTATACAACTGATGATAAATAAATATTTCTTGCCTTTAATTAGCTTTGTTTTTGTGTGTAAATTAGGAGCAGGATGTAGATCAGTCGGTAGTGTGCCTGCCTTTGAAGCGTTTGGTTGCACCCATCTGCAGTTTGGGCTATTTTTCGTTCCAAACAGTGCTCCACAACTGGTTCACTAAAGGCCGTGGTATGTGCTGTCCTGTATGGAAAACTGTATATAGTCCTTGCTGCTTATTGGAAAGAGTAGCGGCACCAGGTTTCCTCTAAAAGAAATGTGTCAAAATGGCAATTATATGAATGACGTTCAATAGCCGTTTTCTGAGGTGTCTGGTTTTCAAACGTTTGATTTACACTAACTGGATACATTGGGATCAAATGGTTTAGTTGTTTTGGTTTTTTAAAAATATTTAACCATTTAGAATAAATCTTGGACGTTTGATGCGCACCAAGCTACATTCTTCTGACGCAACGATTTGTTGTATCGTAATTAGATAACGAAAAAAACACTAAATCGGCGAGGCGACTCACTATCGCTAAGTCGTAGTGCTATTCACGTGACCTAAATATGGTACAGCAGGTCGTGGCGTCAGAAGAATCGAGTGGTGTGCATCAAACAAACGTACAAAATATACTAGTATTCTAAATGGATAAATATTTTTTTTAAACCCAGACTGCCACTTTAAGTTATTTTTTTCTTTTAACCCTAAATTCTAACATTTGCTTATCAGTGCGTCATTTTTAATTGTGGGTTTGTTTATTAATTTTAAAAGAGTCAGAAAATAATAGGACGTTTCATATTTACTAACACATGACGTCACTTTCGCACATGTGTATTTCTCTGGCGGGCAAAAGACGTCAGCCAGACAAGCATAAACAATGGCTAATCAGTGGAAAATCACTACCGCGCATGTTCACTGAATCCAAAAATACCTTTAACGTCATTAATCTATACCTTGTTCGTTGTTTTATTAAATACAATCAAACACTTTTTAATTTCTTACTTGTTTGTTTTATTATGATGGTAAAAATAGTCACCAAAAGAGGTATTGTTTTTACCCTCCAGCGAAAAGCGAGCAATGCACTTTATAACAATGCTTGAGTCAATGAAAAATAATAATCCATGAAAACCTCGACTTGTAGCGTGATTACAGGTTAATATATATTCATACTGGTGAATTGTATGACCGTCACTGCTGTAGTTTGAA
>JAUTWP010173040.1:0-19272 GCA_033042655.1 Cyathermia naticoides | reverse complement strand
AAATGACCATATGAATGACGTCCAATAACCGATGATAATATAAAAATCAATGTGTTCCAGTGGCGTCATTAAACAAACCAAACTTTACTTTACTTTTTGTATCTGGTACACATGCACTGAATTGCATTTTTATACACAGTCGAGACCAACAAATTGTGCTGGTATAGACAGAGTGTCGGTATAGACAGATTTTATCCAATTACATCATAGAAATCTGGATTATGCAGAGTAACTGTATAGGCAGATTTCATCCATTGTTACAAAAGCTGGAGGGGAGTTTGAAATCATGCTGGTTTACACAGAAATGTGGATTACATAAATGCTGGTTTAGACAGTTCACTGTTGTGTTGTATATTATTTAAATCGAAAGTTTGAATCTTGATTCGCTTTAATACAATTATAACATTAATGAAGTTTGAACTTTTTTGTTTGTTTTCATGGTTTTGGTTTCACACCACCATAGATTTTGTTATGCAATTCAATGTAATTTCTATGACAAAAACATGTTGCAACGTTTACCACAATATCGAAGAGATACAGTAAAGCCCTCTAAAGCGGCTACCTGTAATAAGCAGCCACCCGTCTTCAAAGGTCACTTTTATTTTCTCCCAAATCAGCTAATTTAGTACAATATATCCTGTGTTAAGCAGCCACCTGTCTTAAGAGGCCACTTTTTGTTACTCTCTTAGGTGGCTGCTTAAGACAGGTTCAACACTGCACCAGACAAACTAAAAGTTGCTTTAAGTTAGCCATGGTGATCACCTGGATCTTCAAAAACCTGTTACGGGTCTCCCTTTTCTTTTTAAGAAAAATCTAGAATAAGAACACTTTTTCTTTTTTATAAGGCAAATGGTATCCTTGTTATTACTTGAACACTGTAGCATTCATTTTAACATTGATTTGATAGAACCAACAAAATCCAGATCACATCTTTCTAATAACACAGACACTGCATTCAGATTGACTAAAACCATAACACAAAACTTCAAGCAACATATACACATTAACAAACACAGACACATTAACAACTGTTTACTAAGCTCACAAACCAGAACACCAGGTTATGCTATTACTGGGTGTCCGTTGGTCATGTATAACACATCACTGATAAGTGAAGTCTCCATATATATAAAACATTCAGTAGTTATTATAGTACAAGATTCACATTTCACACATTCGTAGGCTTTTTGAAGTCATTGACTTTAGTTTTGAGGCACGTACTACTAACATGAAATATATATTGAGCTACACTAGGACATTAAATGTGTCAAAATGAGTAAAATAATTTCAAATAAATTATAATGCCATTCTAAAAGCTACCATACAATTTGGTTACAACTTACAGCAACATTTTATTGCCATTGTAAACTATGTTTACAAATCATAGCATGACACTTCTTGAAATTGTCAGTCAATTTAACAATGGTAATAGTTAGAATGCAAAATTGTCCAAATTTTAAAGATTAAAATAATAAATAATGTGTAATTTTAATTGTTTAAAAACAACTACAGTCATGAGGAATAGCACATAAACACACCAGGGTCTTCAAACTTAACATAAGTGCAAAACAAGTAAAGTTTCTTTTGTTTAATGACGCCATTAGAGCACATTGATTTTTATCTTATCATTGGCTATTGGACATCATACATATAATTTTGACACACGTTTTAGAGGAAACCCGATGCCGCCACATAGGCTACTCAAGGGATATTTTATATGCACTTTCCCATAGACAGGATAGCACATACCACAGCCATTGGTGGACTGGTTGGAACGGAAAATAGCCTAAGAGCAAAAAGCACAATTTGCCGTTTAAATATTACATACAATGAACACAATGTGTTAAAATATTTAAGTTTGTAACTTTTCTTATAATTTTTTTTTATTATAAATTATTTATTGTGTATATTTTTTAGTTTATTTATTGTAGACCTACTATTATATATGTATTATAGTATAAACAAAAACATGAACAAAAGACTGGAGATTTGAGAAACAATTACATGTACATTCTCAATACAATGTATAAACAAAACACGAAATAAATTTATACAAACAAAAAATAACAGAAAGATGTGATCATGGTAATTTTGAAGAAAAAAACCACTTTCTCATTTCACAAATATAATGTGTTAAATTACATTTTTTCTCCATGTGATGAGATTGTTCTAGTATCCAACTTTTCAAGTTTCATTCAGACACCCATCCACACAAAATGAATCAGCTCGTACACAAAATATAAACCTGCATCTACAAACTTAAAGTAATAAAGGGATCCATACATTTTCATAACATTGCACATTTGCAGTGGGAAAACAAATGTCAAACGTTTGTTACATCCTACTTGTTTATAATAATTTTAACTAATTAGTCATGAGTGACAATATTCAGATTTCACCAAAATAAGTGGTGAATGTTATTTGTCATGTTTTTTATGTGCCATTTAAAACAGCTATGACAATGAATGAATCCACAGTAATCTTTCTAATTTCTATCTATATGAATAACATTTAATGAAGCCCTAACCCCTTGAAAACTATAAATAGTAGTACTTCACCAATAATAAAAACGGCATCATATTTTAATGACCCTTGATACAGCAACCACCTCAATAGTAAAATTAGGTTACATTGGTGGTCTTAATTTGGAGTATGACTACAGCATTTTAAAGCTAGTTGCCAATAAAAATGAGATCAAAGAGCTCCAAAAAAGAATCCCCACCCAGACACTAAGACTAAATTACTAGAATTACAAAAACTATGTATGTTCGTTATGCTTTAAAATATTCAAACAAAGGTTACAGGTTTCCACAATGGTGTATATATTATCATCCAGAAATTATTGGGTCTGTTAGAGATATGCTTTTAACAAAGTATAGTCAGATATAAGTTTCATTTATAAGATTTGGTCTGTATTTAGTATATGTAATTTTATTGAAATGTATTTAGTGACCATAATGATAATGTCCATGTGCCACTAAGTTTTATTGTATTTTTACAATGTTTTGAATCACAGCCTGACTGAAATGACAAATGTTAAATTGGTGTGGGGAAAATCTAACCAAGATCACATCAGTTCTTGTATCCAAAAACTAATGCAATAATTGTCTACTCTAATTAAAAAATGTTTGTTTCTATGGCAACACTTCTTTTCTCAAGCGTGCCTTCTGAAGAATCTGTGTTCTTTTCCTTCGTTCAATAGCTTTATTGCTGACAGTCTGTTTAAGGGCGGGAAGGGTTAGAGTGTCTTGAAGATACACATTATCAGGCCTGTAAAATATACACAAATGTATTGTTTTTTTAAATATACATGTACATAAATTCATATGAAAAGCAATACCAGTACTTTAATAGTTGTTTATAAGTAACACAGTTAAGACCAGCGGTGAACACCATTTGTTTATTTAACTACATAATTTCTTAAGGGAATGGTATGGTTAGTTTTTGATGTAACAATTATTAAATGTGAAGAAATAATATCAGATGTTTACATTCAGTGGGTCACAGTCAAAGGCTGTAGTTTATGCTGTGTGAGTGTGTGTGGAAATGTGCATGTAAGTCATAATAACAATTGGCAGATGTATGTTTCTTCTATAAACCTACCATATATTTGATGCCTAATAATCACTCACTAAACAAACATTCCTGTCTGATCACTGAAACAATGTTTGTCAAGGTATGTATAACTTAAATAGAAAATGTCTTGACCAACGATGAAGAGAAGCATGTGCATTCATAAAATTATAAAATTGATGGTAAGTAAAGATAGGCATAGACATTGTAGTATTTTGTATATATAATTACAATTTTCTAGATTGTTGTTTCAGTTGTATTCTGGGCAGTGTTGATTTGGTGCTCATATCTTTGAGATCATCTGCGGCAATGTATGCCTTTGCTAGGAGGTAGGCATCGGGCGTCCACTTGTGAGAGTACAAAACATCCCTTAGGTCAGATTTCAATGCTTCCAGCTGCAATTAAACAATAAAAATATGACTCCAAGGTTAGTAATTATTGTTAAATTATTTAAAATCATATAATATAGTGTTCAGCATTGAAGATAAATCTGATATTCTATGGCTGTAATATGCTATACTTTTTATTTTGCAAACCAACATGAAAAAGGCAAAATGTATTTTTAAGACATTAACTGACATCATAGCTATATATGTTGAATGTGATGGAACCAAACAAGCATACTTTTTATATACAATAACAAAAATGAATCCAAAACTGTTATGGAATTTTTTAAACCAAGAAAAGATCAGATGAAAAGATATATGAATTGCATGATATAACATATGATTCGTACCTCATGTGTTTGTTGATCACTGATGGATTTTTGTTGTCTAATGATCGCATGACATTCTGCTAAAGTTAAAGGACGACCATTGGTCTGTAGCAATCCATTTCCCGAAGTTATCTGATCTGATATGTGAGCTGCTGGATTGCCTCCCTGTGGAGTTTGATATTTCATTGTTTCAAGAGAAGCTTGTCTGAAAGAAATACCAAACTAAACTCATAACCTGCAGTATACAATGTCATAATGTGACTACCAACTATATACATAACATGTTCTATAAAACAAACTGAATACAAAAATGAAATACACTTTTTCTGTATTCAACTCAACTGCCGGAACTATACCATATTCAAAGCTAATATTTATAGCACATGGTTACTGGGAATTCCCATAGCGAAATGTAAACCCAGTCGGTGCTTGGTTTGAATTCCTATTGAAGCGGTTAACTGTTATGCTATTTTGTGAAACATTTGTTGTATATTTGATAAAAATCAAGTTATTTTATTTATTTACTTCACTTATTACTTCACAAAACAATACCAGGCAAAACATTTAACATCTACGATTAGCAACAATTATGTCACACCATCTGCTTGTGGAATACAGAAATCAGAAAACCATATACAGTCAAACCTGTCGTAAGCAGCCACTCAAGAGAGTAACAAAATGTGACCTCTTAAGACAGGTCGCGGCTTAATGCAGGTTATATTGTACTAAATTAGCTGATTTTGAAGAAAATCAAGGTGACCTTTGAAGACAGGTGGCTGCTTATTACAGGTGGCCGCTTGAGCAGGTTTGACTGTATATGCGGTTTTGTATATATATTATATATACATGCATTATGTTTGTACATATAGCTTTCTAATAGGTGATTTTTAGTTTCAAGAGCCGATTCATAGCCATTTATGTAATGTGAACAACATGCATATCATCTAGAATCGTATGACTATATTTAGTTGTTTCAAAGAATTGATGGATTTTCAAGAAATTACCAATTCTGAAAAATTATCTAACTTATAAAATCACAGGTACTTAATACATTATAATAAATATTAATAAACTTAAAATATTTTTAACATTTATAAAAATATGTTAACATATTTGAACACATCTTTGTTTCTGTTTGTGTAATTTTTAAAGCATCCCAACAAAATTAATATGATGTAAAATTCGTTTTGTTTAACAACGTCACTAGAGCACATTGATTTTTATCTTATCATCGGCTATTGGACGTCATACATTTGGTCATTTTGACACATTTCTTTTTAGAGGAAACCTGCAGCTGCCACATGGTCTACTCTTTTTGATAAGCAGCATGGGATCTTTTATATGCATTTCCCATAGACAAGACAACACCCATCACAGCCTTTGATGAATCCGTTGTTGAAACGGAAAATAGCCCAAACTGCAGATCAGTCCACTGAGAAGGATAGATCCAACGACCGACCAATTCAAAGGTGGAGATGCTACCGACTGAGCTACATCCAACTCCTAATATGATGTAAAAGGTATGTAGAAATAACATAAAGATAAGCAATAATACGAACTGTCGCTTTCTCTGCTCCTCTGACTGCTCAAGGAGTTGAGTGAGGTATGTATTGCGATTACGGGTCTCTCGCAGTCCATGCTTTAATTCCTTAATTTCTTCTTCCAAAAACACAACTTTAATTTCATCTAATTTTTCTTCTAAACATGAAAAAAAGACAATAAAGAGTAGGTATTTCTATACAAACATGTGACAACATATATTTGATGTATGTTTGATATTTTAAATAATAAATTAATATAATGAGAACCTATAGAGGATATGCCCCGAGTGTGTTGTGATATCAAAATTGATCAGTACGAGTTAATAAAAGTATTAAATCCGAGGCTTGCTGAGGATTTTTATACTTTTATCAACTAGTGCTGATAAATTACGATATCACAACACATGAGGGGTATATTCTTTTTATCATTCATTATCTTTCTTTTCAATAGCGACAATAATTGTAAACATTTATTTGAAACTTATTGAATCTTACAAAATCCCATTAAGAAACAAAATGACTGACATTATAAAGTTAATCAAATGTAAGAGTACTTCCCTGATGAAGTCATTGTTAGTGTTACTAAGGTTGGACAAATAAGATGCGTTTAAACTGTAATGATGACGACGTAAATTTAATTATTCAAGGAAGAAAAATGCATGAGACCTGATATCTCCTCTGGAGATATCTCCTCTGGAGATATCACAGGAGATATCACAAATTATAGTGCCAGTGATATCTCCTACAAAATACTTTAATGGATGATAAATTGCATATACTGTATATAATTTTAGCTGGTCACTTAGGTCAAGGTTATAAACAGTCTGATTGTGCACCAACAAGTGCTAAATAGAAATCAGATTTAGACATACGTTTGCAAAGAAATTTATAGACCGAAAGGAAATAATAACATAAAAACTGAAAATAAACTGCAACTTGCCAGTAACCAATAATCAGAGAGACGGGCCCATTTTTAAAAATCTGGAACATTTTACATTGTGATAATATGACTTAGGATTGATGAAATTAATCAAGAAATAGAGGAATCCGAAACAACAACAACAACAACAACAAAAATATTAAGGAAATCTGTATTTCTGGATAAATCTGGAGGGATATCATCCCTAAATAACAAACCTCTAGATCTCAATGAATCATCGTCATCTTTGGAAAATGAATCTGATGATGAATCTACAAGAGAACAATATATGTAACGTTATTACTATCATAAACAAATGCTGATCAATGTTCAAAGAAAGAAAAGTGTTGGTAATGACATTATGATGATATCGTAGCAACCTTTCAAATTAAGAAAATGACCATGAAAAAAATAGTGCAAAAACAGTCTACACATATTTTCATGTTAATTTTGTTATTAACTTATTTTTCAACTTGTGACTAAGTGTAAGCAAAACATAGTATAGTGTTACCTAGTAATAGTTTTCTATTTATTCTGTTTTAATTGTTGCTTATATAATAGACCTACATAATATTTATTCTGTCAACCACTTTATTAAACATAACATTGTTATGTACAGTACTGTCATACATTATTATAAAATGGTTTTTAATTTAGTAAATGCACATCAGTAAAGTTTAATATACAACAGTTGTGGGCTGTGATTACATATTATGATCAGTATTATCATATGATGATGAGCAACAATTACCTTTACTCAACGAGTCTCGTTTCCCATCAGGCTGTGCGGCTTGATCTTCACTCGTCTTCTTCTTACTGCGATACTGCTTCTGACTCATTACTATCTTGAATTGCAGATCTGATGAAGAATTTCAAATAATATGAAAAAAATTATACAATGTATTATTATTAAATCTGTATTCTAATACATAGCAATAAAATAACCAAATAAATGTGCTGGGGTCGTGGTAAACACAATTAATTATTATTAGTATTACATGTATTATAGATTTGTAATATATTTTCTTTAAAACATAAACATCTACTGACTCCACAACCTATATATTGAATTCATTAAAACTGTCATACAAATACATCACTTACATACCTTTGAAAAATAAACATAAAATTTATAATCTCTATCGGTTTTACAAAATTGTTCAGAAATCCTATTTTATTTTGTTAAACCTGTTACAAAATTTATTTGTGAACAGTGACAATAATGTATTATGCAAATAAAAATGTGTCACCCTAACATGAGAGATGCATGAATTAAACAGTTTTGTTCATTATCTGTGGCTTGAATAAAAAGTAGCTTGAATTTCATACGGGAAAAATTAAATGGAAATGAGTTAAACTATTGACTCATTCTGTGTAGATTTTTTATATATAAAATTTAGTTTTAACTCCAAATTAATCATTTAAAAACATTCTAATTTCTATATCTCAAAAATATTAACATATTTTAGTTATTTATTCATACTAATGCAAACATAAAAATCTGTATCATATGTGTCAAGTATAATTATTATAATAATAATTATAAAGACTACGGGTACGAGTTGATGATATCCACCAAATGTACAAAGTGCACATGAATTTATGTTATATGTACATGTATATATTTATGTATTTGTATTTGAAAATGTTAAACAGATTTAATCTCAATGGTACAAAAACTAACTGCAAACTAATTTCACAAAAATGTAACACTAAACTGCCTTACAACCCACACAAAAATCACGTAGAATAGAACACTAAGTGAATATTCTAGTGTTATAAGTTAATTTAATGTAAGAATATAAAATTATTTGTTTTGAAAGACCTTTTCCTCATTTAAATTCTGTGGACTCTGTTTACCTTAATTTCCTGCGTATTGCCCGCTACAGTAGATAGTCCGCAGTGAACAATATTTACGTTTTAGGATAATAAAATGCTCAGATAGCCCGCTCCGGCAGATAAGCCGCGAACTATCTGCATGTAAGGGGGAACCCTGCCTGCTTCCGATAGGTGTCACATTGTAACATACGCTATAACGTTACAGTAAGCTCTATTCATTTAACACGTAAAACGTCGATGCCTTTTTGTCATCAGCCAATTTCCTATATAAACACAATATTTAAACATCCCTTCCTGTCATGGACAGGGACTCTGGCTTTCCAGAGTCCGTGCCCAGGACAGGCATGCTTGAACACTTATTTAGTGATGTAAGCATGTCAAAATATTGACCGTGACATTCCTCCAGTGTTTTATGTTTAACACCGTTAATTGTGTTTAAAATAAATGTTTGCATACCGGTACTATTATTTACTTTTATGATTTCGTTTTATCAGCCCGCATGTTTATTAACAAAATAAAACGAATAGTGATCACATAGTCTGCACCGCCAGATAGTCCGCAGGAGGCATTTTTGATGTTTTAAATCACATAGCCCACGGGCAATACGCAGGAAATTACGGTATTAAGTGCATGGGATTCATTGAACACTGGGTTCTACATACTATATTACTTAAAAACAATGGAATTATTCAGAAATAAAGGTGCAAATATTTTTTTCGTTTGTCACTATCAAGTGCAAATTACTTATCAGACATATTTTTTTTACACTTGCCCAGTCATAATATAAATATTAAATAAGATTTGTTAAAATTTTCTTTGCTTCCTTCAATTTTTTTATCGTTTCCAAAACAAATTTGTGATATTAGTATTACTCGACACCAGATTTTTGTGTAACCATCAGGGACATTCAAACTGTCATGAGCTAGAAATTTATTGAAGTATTTATACACAATTTATATCATGATTAAGTATTAACAGTTGATCACAAGTTGTCACTGATATTTGCAGGTAAATAAATAACATTAGACATGCTGGTACCTTTACTATAAATGAGGTATGAACAATGAATTCGTTTACATCATAAATAAGCCACGCTTCCAGATAGAACATTATAAAGACAAATTTTGTGTTGAATATCACTATCAGTAAAAGTAAAGTTTGTTTTATTTAACGATGCAACTAGAGCATGTTGATTGCTTTTAATCATTATAACCTGTCAGCCTAATGCATCATATCATATTTCTGTAATAGGCAATAATTTAAATGCCCATTCAATGATAAAAACTATTTATTTAATGACACCACACCACAAAAACAAAGCCTGTCCAATGAAAAAAAAACTATTTTGTTTTATTTGAACTGTCTGTTAGAAAAAGGATGTCAATGGTTATTATAGTGGTTATACCCGGCATATTTATTATCTCAGTTGCTGAAGTGTTGGTGAGCAACCTAGTACTTTCTACACCCCTGCATTATTTGTGGCAGAATTAGCCATTCTACTATTCAAGAAAACAAAATCCACATAAAAACCACACCCCTAATAATGTCTCATTGGTCATTTGTCTGTTACTAACATACCAATCTTTGTGCTCATATCAATTCACACTTATTCCAAGCAATTTAAAGAGTAATGAACGTGAATGTGTTGTGCATTGATCTTCTAACCTATAAATGACAAAAAAACCAAGGATACATTGTTAATAAATACTTAATGTATTCAGCAAAATACTCGTTACAATTTTATATTTAAACCCAAAACTGATGAGCATTAATGTGACAAAAATGACCTTCTAATTATCCCTTCAAGTGAAAAGACAAACTTACAGTGTTACAACTAGACTTGTATTTTAACACTATTACTTTCTCAAAGACACATCAGTAACAGACCAGTAATGAACAGATGCATGTCACCTAAATGAAATAACTTCAAGGAGGACAAAGACAATAGTTTTCATGAGTGGTTGTTTGGTCAATGGATTGCAATAATCCCAACTTCCATCAATTTCTGTATCTTAGCCGCAATAGCAGGGTTCTTCAAGTGTCTGTAAAATATAAATTTGTCATGAAATTAAATTAGAATAAATGTCAATAAGCAAGGGAACCAAAAATCATATCCCACTAAATTTTCGACATGATAAAACATTATGGTTTGTAAATCACAAATAAAGAAATTTCAAAAACATTATTTTACTAAAATTTAATATTGACTGTATGCTTTGGGTAAAATTAATATTTTTTAAAGTTGGCTAATACCAACTAAATTATCAAAATTTTACCTAATCCATAATCAATTTACTATTACAAGACCTATTTGTCCAATTTGTGTGTTTTCACACTAATCTAGCAAAACTCACTCTCTGACTGCATTAGGATCCTTGGTCATCTGTTGCAAGATCATGTTCATAGCAGGATCTTGAAGTATCTCCTGCACTTCGGGGTCAGCCATGGCTCGCTTTCTCACCGCATCTGGGTCACTATTCTCAGCCACTGTTGACTTTCTATAACCATCAATAGCTTCCTGAAATGCAATATAGAAAATAATAATAATTTGATCACTCATGAAAAGTAACTAGTAAAGATATAATTAATTTTAACATTCAAGAACCTCTTGCTCAATATAAGTGAATAAACTAACCTGACAACTGGTATCAAGATCTAGAGCTTTCTGATAAGCCACAGCAGCTTTAGCTGGCTCTTTCATTGCTAGCAGGTTGGCCCCTTTCCGCAAGTAACCCTTAACTGAAATAAACGGAAGATTAATTAGTGATATTCGACTTTAATATGGCTGGCAAAGAAGGCCTGAACATTTTGATTATCAGATGGCACTAAAATCTGAAGTAATCTCATCCCTGAGTCAGTGTGAGAATAAAATTAGTACGTACTGAATTTAGGATCACGTCTAATGCAGGTATCACAATCCCTCAGTGCTAGTTCAAACTCCATCAGTTTTGTATAACAGGCGGCACGGTTACTGTAAAGTCTGGCATCATCAGGATTCCTTTTGATTGCTTCAGTGTAACACCTGGCAGCTTCAGGAAATTTCCCTACAAGTAGATCAATTAGTTTAAATTAATCTTTGTAATGCAAGTCAAACTTTATTTGTGAATACATTAATGCAATCAAATAAAAATTAAATCATTTAATAATCATACGGTACTGCTAAAAAAAACATTTAAGTAAAGTTTGTTTTATTTAATGACGGCACAAGAGTACATTGATTTTTATCTTAGCGGTTATTGGACGTCATTCATATGGTCATTTTGACACATTTCTTTTAGAGAAAACCTGCTGCCTCCACATAGGCTACTCTTTCCAATAAGCAGCAATGGATCTTTTGTATGCACTATCCCAGACAGGACAGCACATACCACAGCCATTGATGAACCAGTTGTGGAGCACTGGTTAGAATGGAAAATACCCAAACTGCAGCTGGGTCCACTGAGAAGGATCGATCCTATGACTTGACTAACCACTTCAAAAGCAGACACGCTACCGACTGAGCTACATTCCGCTACCCATCCCCCCAAAAAACCCACCTCATTAATAATGAAACTAATGATAATATGGATTATCAATCAAAATATATATATTAACTGAAAAAAGTAACACTGCATGTTATAAAATTCAATATGACACATTTTTTGAAATTACAAAAAATAAAATTCAATACATATTCGATGTTTCGGTCATGTCCAGGTTTCATCTCAACAGCTCTGATAGGCATGCAAGGGTCTACTGACGTCAAGGGGAACGTTTTGTCGATGGTTACCTTATTCAATGTCAGTCGAATGTGGTGCCATTGCCAAGCCTGTATCAACAGTAATGGTGGTCACACATGATACTGACATGTATGGATTTAGAATTTGAATGTATAACACTGATTACCAAATATAAAGTTGTTATTTTAAAAACTAAAAATATATAGCACTTTTAATGATGCAGTTACTTGTTTCTGTTAGTATACATATTTTTAATTTGATGGAATGTTCCTGAGGTGTTCACTAAAAATAAAATATTAAATTTTAAAATAGGATTTTACCATTTTGAAAGAATTCATTTCCCTTCTGTTTTTCTTGTAATGCTAATTCAGGGTTAATAAATGCTAGTCTTTCTCTTTCTTTTATTTCTTTATCTAACTGAAAAATAATAAAATAAGAGCATGTAAATTAATATTATTGATTTTGGAGTAATTGTAGAACACAGAATTGGTTAAAAACATCACAATCAACAAAAAAGTTATCAATTACTAATATTTTTTAGATAATCACAATATAATTAATTTTGTTTGCTACAAGACTCTTTACAACTAGTTTTACAAACATTTCCTAATGGTCAATTCAAATCCCATTTCTTATAATATATGTATCAAAATATTTGCATTAAACATTAGCTAATAATCTTTTTTTAAATTCATAATCAAAACTATTTCATTTCTTCTATAATGATAGATATGTTTACATAACAATCAAGAGGTCTATTTCCATTAAACAAAAATAATAATTAAGATATGGTAACCTTAATAAGAGCTCATGCTTTCCATCAAGCAAAATCTTTGAAACTGAAATGCATCCGGAAATAAAGGAACAACTGTAAATGAATAATTAGTTCAATATTTTGCATACCTCATGGACCTTTATAACAAGATCTGGTGTCCTGTGTTCGGACAGTGATTTGTTGTAATAAGCATGAGCTTTGTGGTAATCCTCTTTTTTCAAATATGCATTGCCAATACGTGCAAATGCTCTGAAACAAGATGTGACATTAATAGTTAAATGCATAAAACAGTATACAGTGGATTCTGTCAAAACCGGCATCTGATTAATCCGGATTTCTGTGGAAACCGGCATGATATCAAAGTCCCATCCAACTACCGTTAATCTATTAGGAACAAAACTGACTAATCCAGAAGCTGTATACTTCAGATTACGGATGGAAAATCCAGAACAAAAGAATGGTTTAAAAAGTAATTAGCTCTTGTCTATACTGGCACACAATTTTGCAAGTTCGGTCTACCTTTGGTTAATTGTTAAACAATGATGACAATTTGTATGTAATTAGGCTACATCCAACACATTTTTATTAATATTTTGTTAATTTTAACTGTTAATTATGTAAAATATAAGTTAGATTTAAAACCTTGTTTTTTTCTTCAATCAACTGATGCTAAAAAATAACTATGAATGCAGCTTCTATTTATGTTGATGATTTACGATTATAATATGGCAACAACAGTAACTCTGGATGAAATTTGTATAATCTAGCACTCTTGTCTAAACCGGCATATTTTGTTGGTCCCAATCCGGTTTAGACAGTCCACTGTAGTAGTGAATAGTAGAATAAGCTATTTGTTGAATATCAACAATTTAGATAGCAACCTATAAATAACATTACCATCCAGATGTCTGTTGAATCATGTATACAGGTTTTCTGTTATTTCTATTTGGAATAAAATTTCTTAATTTTTTAATCCTAACATTATTTATGTATCTTCCTTTGTGAAAACACAATATTTTACTAAAGTTCCTGCATAATAATTGCATACCAACTGAATATTATTAAAAATAAAATTTCAATTTTTAACATAGGTGACGATAACTTATAAATATAAAAATAGTGAGTGTGTAAAAATGTGAACTCAAACATGTGACAATTTCTTCAACAGCAATTAGATAATAAGAGGTAAAACATGACTGAATTAATTAAAAACATTGTAAAACTGACTATAATGAAACTATTCTATTTAAAGAACTAGTAAGCTGTTTTAAGACGTATCTGCTTACTTGGCAATTAACTTGAAATCTGCTCGTTGTTCTCGGCCAAGTTCTACAGCTTGTTCACATTCCTCAATGCACTTGTCGTATTCCTTTTGTTCTAAATACACAGCTGAAACATGAAGAGTTAAATATTGGATTCACCATATCTAATAAGCAATCGGTGGATATTACGTGTTACCTGGCTAAAATTCCCCCAAAACCCCCAACTATTTTGCAATAACACTTAACTGGCTTTGCTAAATTGTTTTGCTACAGCATTGCGATGATAATTTAAAACACTTTAAAGAAGCATACTACATGAATTATATAGGAAAATATATTACATGGTTGTTCCAGAAAATTTATAATAAAAAGTAATAGTTTTTGTTATAGACTATTTTGATGGCTTATACTAAATGTAATAAAAATGATACATGTCACCACGTAACCGAATAGCTATTGGTGTGAATTAAATTTTGTGTAACCGACATGTGAACAGAACAATGGTTAGCGTGAAATATTGTGCCCTAAAATTATCTTGTAGTAGTCTACACAAATATACGTCTGGAACCATAAGAAATAATATTAACAACGCAATTTATAAATAAATAAAAATTGTACAAAATCTGCATTAAATACCTCCTTTATTAGTTCTAACAGTGATATTAGATGGGTCTAGCTCCAATGATCTGTTATAATGTTTAATAGCTTCATCAAATTCCTTCTTCTTGTATGCAGCATTCCCCTTTTCTTTCTCTTCGACAGCCTGAATACACACAAATAGTGCATTATAATCTACAGCAACACATTGGTGGTCAAACCACCACCCTTAAACAGCAGAACAAATACAGCAAGCTAACAACAGATAAACATGAAACAAGGAATTTAGTTTAAAACAGTAAAATGCATGAGGTAAACAAATATGATGCAGTAGTGATTAAAGAAGTAAGGTCAACAGCTCAATAATTTATGCATACAAAACAATGACATATACTATGATACATTAGTTTCTGTTTGTAAAAAAAACACCAAACTGAATTAAGACACTTCAGGTGTAAATGCATGTAGCATGTAAATAAGAATACGTTGGATGTTCAAGAATATGTTTCTATATAAAATTTCAATTGCAATGTGATGACAGAATTGTTTAAGTTACAGTGGCAGTCAACATGATTCTGTTGATCATAGAAATACATCAGTTTATGAAAGTGTGGTTTTATGTATGTTTTGTATGAATAAAAGGCATACATTATTGAACTGTTTTTAATATTAAATTAACAAAAAGAAGAGGCTGAAGTGAAAAGCATCTCTGACTCTGGTTGGATTAATAAATGTATACTATGCACTGGCTTGAAAACACAGATACCAATATGTATTTTTAGTGATATTACTGGATATATAACCTCTCTAAACCCCACACACACAGGACCAAATAAAATATCTGGTTTTCAGAGGTTAGATATACACTAAATGGACACATTGGGACCAAATTGTTTGTCTGGTTTTGACGGGATTCCAGTTTGGACAGCATCCACCGTACTAAGATAGTTCTTAAACGTCTGCCAATCATAAATAACTTTCTAGACCATTATACAAATTCCCTTTCTAAGAGTTAGTGTGCAGATAAACAAACAGTACTGCCAACACCCAGGCAGGCTAGTCCATGCAGAAATGCAGGTGACAAATCGGCATGTGCAACAGGTTAACAACCTCTTTCTGCTCGGATGTTAAAGATGTAGAGGAGGAAGAAGACGATGATGTTCCATTTGTGGTAGGTTGGTTATGTGCATCGTGGGTGCTGTGGCTTGACCGGTCTCTCCTTTCCTCTGTTGCTTTATCATCAAACTCCAGTCCAAGTAAAATGCCAAGTGTTGTCATAATCCGAGGATCTTGAATGTTCCTAGAAACAGGAAAACAATAAAAAATTAAATATTAATAAAATAATAAATTCTCTTAGAAGCAAAACAGTCTTTTCTTTTCATATCAGCTAGTTATTCAGCCATCACAATTTGTTGACTTAAAAGTTGAACAAAAATTAAATTTTCCCTCATCATTTTATCTGATAAATACAATAATTATTGTAGCCCAACAATTGGCAATTTGTTAATGAAAAGATTAGGACATAGTAAAACAATAATACTTTCAGGAATCAACAGAAGAGAGAAGGTTCTCGAAGCTAATTTAAATATTTAATTTAAAAAGATAGAAACTTGTAACTGGGCTTGAACTTAGGAATTTGTAAATCACAGCAATTTTGATTTTTTTTTGCCGTCGTTTAAAGGCTCAGTGGCGGCAATTTTGATTCAACATATGGCAATTTATTAAAACTTAACTTTTACAACAAATAAACATACCAGAAGAGTTATTTTGCCAGTGGCCAAAAATGCCACCGGTGAAGTATCTCGCCTACAGCAATTTATACAAAACCAGTGGCAATTGCCAGAGTTATATTTGAGCCCCACACTAAGGATTAAACCAATTTACTGAGGACTCACTGTAGTGCTCCAGGACTCTGCTGCATCAGTTGAATCATCATCTTGTAGTCCGGTTGTTTCAGAAACTCGCGTGTCTTTGGATGAGCTTCCAGCTTAGCCATGAGGTTTGGATCAGCAAATGGATTCATCATTGGTTGACTTTTCCCCGGACCTGTCAAAAATGAAACAAAAAATCAAAACACAAATATGCAGTTGTTAGAATTGTAAGTTTTACTTAAACTGCTAATTACATCAGCGGCATCATGTGTTCCAACCTAGTTGAACATTCAATTAATTTTAAGTTTTATTTACTTAGCTAACATTCAATTAATTTAAAATTTTATTTACACCACTAGCATTCATTTAATTTTGTTTTTAAACTTCCAAATGCATTTGAAAATATACTGTTAATGTAAAATAATGTCAGAGTGGAATAAAAAATCACTAATTTTATTAAGATTCAAAGTGGTAAAAGCTCAAACTACCTGTCAGATTACTATTAGCCTCTTTAAGCCCATCATTCAATTGTTTGTTGTTGGGGTCATGTTTTAAACCTTGCTTGTACACTTCTGCTGCTTCATCAAACCGATTCAGATAAGACAGTGCTGCTCCTTTTCGAGAATAGCCCTGTAAAAATAATTTAGAATATTTGAAAAAGTGATTCTAATCATCAAATATTAAATGAACTGAGATCTGAATATTGATCTAAACAGGTGTACCATAACCTTAAAAAAAACAGAAGTGTAAAATAAAAGCCTTTATAATAATTATTATAATAAGCCTGTTTTTCCATTGTTAATGTTAAGATTCCAGGGAGGCTACTCTTGTCACATTTTAAACTTTTTGTTATACTTGTTTTTGATCAACTGTATGAGGTAAGCAAACTGTTAATTTTGCAAATGCTGGATATTCATTTTACATTTTCTATATGTAATTTGTCTTTCATACTCATCATATTGAAATTAGTTACCTGTGTTTGTGACATTCTAGGCTCCATCTCCTTAGTAAAAGTTATTTGATTTTAAATTGAAACAAATCTATATATCTTGGTAACAAGAACCAATTTCAAATCTGTTTGAGAAAATACATTTATTTTCACATACATAATGATATTCATATACCGTAATAAATATTTTAAAATAAACAATTATTGCTTTTGAACAAATATTAAATGTAACACTGTACACATACTAACCTTAGGCCAGTCCGACTTCAACCTAATGGTGTTTTCTGCATCTCCTAGAGCTTCAAGGTATTTGCCACATTTGGTGAGAGCAGCAGAACGATTACTGTACAGGACATGATTTTCAGCATCAAGACCAATGGCTTCTGTATAAAACTTGATAGCTTCTTCAACATCACCATTTTCCAAAGATTTGTTACCTTTCACTTTTAGCTCTTCTGCCTACAGTTACAAACTTGCTTACAAACACTTATGGCATACTTGACATTGAAAATGAAACTGTTGGCCCTGTGTACATGATGTTCAGTTCACATGGACAGTTTAAGAACCATTAACTAAAAAACTGATATTGATAACAAGTACTTTTTAAATATAATCACAAAGTGTTAAACTTTTTCTAAAATAAGTTTGTCAAGTTTTAAATGTTGCTACATTAATTGGTATCTAAAGATAGATATTTTAACAAAATAATTAATAATATGTCAAACTTATAATATATACAATAGATTAATGACAATTGTTGGTAAAATATATTCTGGTAATAACCTATGTTGATAATTAATGACTTTTTAAAACTTATTTGTCCATTTTATTTGCAAAAACATACATTAATCATTAACAAAACATTAGTTTAGAGCTATTATATATTTAAATATAGATAACAGATTGAAGTACAAAAGTAATAGCAATGAAATTAAGATTACATTTTAAAGCTGCCAGTCATCCCAAATCAACAAACGTTGATTTCACCTATTAAAATACATGTATTAATAGTGACAGTTACTGAGTTAATTGAGCACTGTTAGTATAAACTATAATACCATTGTAACCATCTTTCCACAAACTATATACACTATTCTCCTTTTCTCTTAATCAGGAAATCACACTAGGACAAATAAACAGCTAATAGAAAGTAAGTTTTAGGCACTAAAATTTAGTGGCACATTTATTTTGGCCATCGTATTTCTGGGACAAGTATTGACAGTGACTAAATATCTATGATCTTTTCAGAACCAAATTATTATGAATCACATGCCAGGTGTGTTGCATCAAAAAGAATTCTTTAAAATGAATCAATTTACAGTCAAACATGCTCTGTCTTTAAAAAGGAGCGGGATAAGGCTCAGTCGATAGCATGCCCGCCTTTGAAGTGTTCGGTCGTCGGATCGATCCTTCTAAGTGGACCCAGATGCTGTTTGGGTATTTTCCGTTCCAACCAGTGGTCCACAACTGGTTCATCAAAGGCCGTGGTATGTACTGTTCTGTCTATGGAAA
>JAUTWP010173039.1:0-47383 GCA_033042655.1 Cyathermia naticoides | reverse complement strand
TAATTTTTTCATAATTTTTCTAGTTTTTTTACTATTTCTCAAAAAAGTTCTTTTCTTGATTTTCAAGTTCTTTCAAAAATTATATCATCATTTATATCAAAACTCTTGTTGAAAAAAAAATAAACATCATAAATATCTCTGTTTGTGTTTCTTTCAGTTAAAGCAACTAATTTGTTTGCAAAAATTGTAGGTTTATCTTGAGTTAAAATATCTGTTCTATAAAAATTATTTATTTCATAGTTATTATTTTTCCAAATGCCTCTATTTATATCTATTTTTATATTTACATCATTTTCTCAGTATGAAAGCTTTATACTAAATTTTCCTGATTTTACTTTTCAGTATTTTTTTAAAATATCTAAAAGCTCAGCATCAAGATTTTCATAACTTTTTATTAAATCAAAATCTAGGTCTGTAGAAAATCTATCTAAATTATGAAAAAAATAACAAGCTGTTCCTCACTTGAAAGCTAAATTTTTTGATAAATCACTGTTAAAAATATCTTGTAATATATTATACATTTTCTGTCTATGTAAATCTTTATTTAACATATTTTTTTATTATTTTATTAACTTCTAAAATAACTCTTTTATTATTATAAATTTTTGAAATTTCTTTTAATTTTTCAAAATTAATATCTGATAAATCATCAAAATAATAATTTTTAGAAAGGTAAATTCTATCACAAATAGCTCTTTCTACACTTGCAATTGTATAATTTTTTTTATGTTCAAGTCATAATTGATTTAATAAAATATTATCTTTAATTTTATTAAACCTAAATTTTTGTTCTCAAACTTTTTTTTCTAAAGTATCATCACTAATAATAAAAATATCATCATAATATTGAAAAATAACTCACTGTTTCTTTAAAACTGTTTCAAGAGAAATATAGGACTTTTTCTTTATTTTACAGGCTAATTCAAAAATATCATATTTTTTAAAAACATATATTCAATAATAAATATTTATTAAGAATCATTTATTTTTTTCTCTATACAAAAATTTATCTAGAGCCATTTTAGAATTTAGTTCTAAAATTTTCTCTAAATCTTTTTTTATAAAAACTGTTTTACCAGAATTAAGTAATTTATTATAATTATTCATAATTTCCTTAATAATTAGACTTATATGTCTTATTATATAGGAAATTGATAAAATAAGCAAATTATTTTTACAAAAAAAACTAGAAATTAATCTAGTTTCATTCACCTCCTCCTGCTGCTTCTAATTTTGCTTGTTCATCTGCAAAACCACATGCATCAATAATTGGTCATAGTCTTCATAACATAATCTGTGGTAAACCTGAAAAATTTTGTCCTATTCTATGGTCTGTAACTCTGTCTTGTGGAAAATTATAAGTTCTAATTTTTTCACTTCTATCTCCTGAACCAACCTGAGTTGCTCTTGCTTCTCATAATTCTTCTGCTCTTTTTTCTTCTGCTAAGACTTGAAGTTTTGATCTCATAATATTAAAAGCTTTTTCTCTATTTTTATGTTGAGATCTTCAGTCTGAACAAAGAACAATTATACCTGTAGGTAAATGTTTTAAATGTACAGCAGAATCTGCTTTATTTG
Source organism: Cyathermia naticoides (assembly GCA_033042655.1). NCBI lineage: Eukaryota > Metazoa > Mollusca > Gastropoda > Neomphalida > Neomphalidae > Cyathermia > Cyathermia naticoides. The sequence continues at coordinate 45,805 of JAUTWP010173039.1, read as the reverse complement.
CATGTTGTCCTCCTGGCCCTCCTGATCTTGTAAATTTCATTTCAATTTCATCCATATTTAATTCAAAATCTAATTCATCAACTTCTGGCATAATAGCAACAGTTACAGCTGATGTATGAACTCTTCATTTACTTTCTGTTTCTGGAATTCTTTGAACTCTATGAACTCCTGATTCATATTTAAATCTTGAATATGCTCAATCTCATTTTACTTCAAAGACCATTTCTTTTATTCAACCTGTATCTGGAATGTTTTGTTCTATAATTTCAGTTTTATATCATTCTTCTTGTGCAAAAGTTAGATATGCTCTTGATAATTCTCCTGCAAAAAGTGCTGCTTCATCTCAACCTGCAGCTGCTCTTATTTCTACCATAATATTCTTATCATCATTTGGATCTTTTGGAAGAAGTGCCAATTTTAATTTTTCTTCATATTCTGGAATTTTAATTTCTATTTCTTTAATTTCTTCTTTTAACATATCTTTCATTTCAGAATCACTTTCAGCTGAAAGCATTTCTTTATTTTCAACTAAAGCTTCGTTTAATCCTTTATACTCAAGATAAAGATTCACAGCTTCTTCTATATTTTTCTTTCTAGTGGATACTTGTCTAACTTTTTTTTGATCTTTAAATATTTCAGGATCAGATAATTTTATTTCTAATTCTTTAAATTCATCAACCAAACTATCTAAATTAAATTTCATATTTTTATATTATTTTTAAATTTTGTTTATATTAGTAAAAAAAACAAAAAAAGCAAGAATATATTTTTCTTGCTTATCTTTTTAATTTTTAATATACTTTCATAAATCTAATTTTACATGACTCTCAACTATAAAAGGTTTTTTATTTGAATCTTTAAAATTTACTTTAAATGTAAAAGATGTCATTTTTCTTTCTCAATTATTTAAATTATAAATACTCCATTTATCTGAATTTGTTATTTCTTCTGGAAAAGAAAAACTATCATTTTTACTATTTTTAGCTTCAAAATCTCATCCTAATTCCATTTTAGTTATCTCTACAGATTTTATTCATTCATCAGGAACATTTACAATAAATCTTATTATTGCTTTATTATCTCACACTCACATTTTTTTATCAAGAACTACCCTAACATGATAATATTCCTCTTGTACACATTTTTCATTATCTTTTTTATATCAATTATTACATTTTATGTCAAAAAGATATTGTCTTTTTAAACTTATTTCTCAATCAGAACATTTAACAGAATAATTATTAGTTCTTATTCAATGTTCTATATATTCATTTTTAGAAGTTGTTCATTCATCTCAATCTTCATAAAGTGTTCAATCATAATAACCACAAGATTTATAAGTATGAGGTATTCATTTTATATGAAGACGTTTTCTAGCATATGTATTATTTACATAACCGATACATTTTAATGAAAAGTCCATAATTCAACTCCTTGCTGTCATCTTTCTGCTTCAATTATCATACACTTCTTTCATATTACTTTCTCATATATTTTCTTTCAAAATACAGTATTTATATCACTCAAACTCCCGATGTATTATAAACTCTTTTCATTCAACTACTTCTTTTGGTCAACGAAGAACTATTTTTTTATTAGCTTCTGATTCTTTTACACATCTGTTATTCTCTGATACGTAATTTTCTTTACATTTTATATGACTATGATCTATTTTTTTAGAAATATCTCAATTATGACATTTAATTTTATAAAAATTTGTCCGTGTTCAATTATCTATTTTTTTAGTTTTAGAGCTTTCTCATTCATCTCAATCTCTATAAAACATACCATTATAAAATCAACAAGACCTATAATATCTATATTCATTATCATCGATTATTCTTATTTCTACTTTTTTTGAAGAATCTGTATTATCTTTTTTATTAAAACATTTAATTCAAATCTTAATATTATTTATATTTGAAAAAGTTTTATGTATAGCAATTAATTTAATTTTTCAAGAAGTACCCATTTTAGTTATCTCTGGCCAAAAGTTTCAATTACTAGTTTTAATAAAATCTCAATATGGACTACAATAATCATATCATTTTGTAAAAAAAGTAATAGAAAAGTCTTCTCATTTTTTTACTTCTTTTGGTCATAGAAATATAATTTCTTTTTTATCACTAGTATTTCTATTATCTTTGGCATTAATATTAATATAATCTTTAAAAATATTTAAAATATCATCTTTATTTAAATCTTTTTTCATTCTACTTTCTCTTCTCAAAAGATAAATATGATTAGAAAGACTTTTTTTCACAAATCATAAAAGTTGAATACTTTTATAAGACAATACATCTTTTTTTATTATTAATATTCTATTAACTTTTTTATTTACTTTATTTAATTTTTCTATTCTCTTGTCAATATCCGGAAGAGCATTATCAATCTTTTTGTAAAATTTTGATAACATATTATCTATATCTTTATAAACATATGCGTTTGCATTTGTGGAAAAACTAGCAAAAGCTAGAATTAAAATTGCAAGCATTTTTAATAATTTTTTCATATTTTTTATAATTAATTTATTAAACCCTAAAACGATATTTTTATTATAAAGAAAAACAAAAAAGAGCAAAAAAAAAGAGCAAGAAAAATATACTATTTCTTGCTATTTTTTTATAAAACTCTTTACTTTATCTTTTATAATATCTGGAATTTGAGCATACATTGAAAAAATTCATTTTATTTTTTGATAGATTTCTATCATTTCTAACATTGGTCACAAAATTTTAAAAATCCTGAAAAGAACCGCTGATAGTCAGATAAGGACTATTATTCAAAAAAAGTAAAAAACCATTTGTAAACCTTCTATAATTGTAATATCCATATTTTTTTGTTTAATTTTATTATAAGAAGATAATATCATATTTTTTATAAAATGCAAAAAAATAAAAATAGTTTTTTGTGAATATTTTTTTATATATGTCAAGTTATTTTTTTAGTATTATATAAATAGTTATGATAATATAAAAGAAATAAAAACTTTAAAACAAATAAAATATGTGAAAAATAAAAATAATCTTTTATACATTTATAGCTCTTCTAATAGGAATAGAAGATACTTTTGCTATATTAACATGAGATAGAACAAAAGAAAATAACTCTGTTTTATACAAAAAAGATATGTCTAATAGATGAACTCAAAATCATCAATCGTGGTTTTCTGACATATTAGAAAAAATTCAAGAAATAATAATCTGGTTGGTTATTTGTATTATTATGTTTTTTATTTTATATATTATATATAAAATAATTAGATTATTTTTTGAACTTTATTATTCAAAAAATCTTAGATATTTAAAAGTAACACTTCCAAGGGCAGATTCAAAATTAGACAAAGAACAAGCAACAAAAAAGGACTTTAAGGAAAAAACTGCTGTGATGTCTATGTTTTATAAAGCTATTCATAAACTAGCTGAGGCGTGATTAAAAGATACATTTTTAAATACTATTTTTGGACATTCAAAAATTTCACTGGAACTTGTTTATAATAAATGACAAGTAACATTTTTTGTAGTGACATATTCAAATTATGTAAATCTAATATCTCAACATTTAACTTCAATGTATAATAATGCTGAAATATTAATTGTAGATCCTAAAAAAGATTATGTAAATTTAAAAAAACCTGGTTATAACATTAGAGCTGCTTCTCTTTGAAAAGAAAATGATGATGTTTATCCAATTAAAACTTTTAAACTTTTGGAAGATGACCCTATTAACAACTTTATTAATGTATTTTGATGATTAGAAAAAGAAGACTCTGCTGTTTATCAAGTGGTAATTAAACCAGAATCTTCTAGTTGGAATAAAAAAGCTATGAGAGCTGCTAGCTTGGTTGCAAAATGAAAATATAAAAAATCTGGTAAATCTAAACTTAAATTCCTGTGGGCACCTTTTGGAATATTATTTAATCCTGTTGTAGCACTATTTCAATGAGCTGATGCTATGATAGCTAATTGAAATAATGCTCCTTGAGCAAGTGAATGAGATTCATATAAAATTTTTAATCAGGCTGAGACAGAGAGTCAAAAGGCTATGTGAGAAGCATCTGCTCAACCAGCATTTGAAACAAGTATTAGAATTATCGTAAGTTCAAAAAATTATAAAAAGTGTGAACAATGAGTACATGCAATTGTTGCTGCTGCTTCAATTTTTACAGATGAATATAATAATGCTCTAGATAATCCTCAAATTATGGAAGATGCTTTCCCATTTATTTTTACTCCAATAAGATATTTTGCATTTAAGCATAAACTAGTATGATTTTTTCAAAATATATCATATTTTTCTACTGATGAAGTATCTACAATGTTTCATTTTCCAGATAGAACTTATAACAGATCACCACTTATTAATTGGCTAGATTATAAAAAATTACCTTCTCCACATAACTTAAAGTCTCCTACAATTCCTTGTATTCTTCCAGAAAAAGATGAAAAAACTTGAAAAATAAAAAATGTACATAGAAAATTATGAGGATTTCCAGTTTATAAAGATTGAGTTTTATTAGGTTGGAATGAATATAGAAATAAAAAAACACCTATCTATTTTGCAAGATGAGATAGATCAAGACATCATTATGTACTTTGAAAATCTGGTTGAGGTAAATCTGTATTTATATGATACCTTGCTAGACAAGATTTACGGAATTGAGATTGACTTTGTATAATTGATCCACATGGAGATTTGGTTGAAGACACACTTAGCTTTGCACCAAAAGAAAGAGCAAAAGATATTGCAATTTTTGACCCGGCTGACGATGAGAGACCAATGTGATTAAATATGTTGGAAGTTATTTCAAAAGATCCAGATGCTCAAAAAAGAGAAATGGATAGAGCTGCGATGGATGCAACTGAAATTTTTATTAAGATATTTGGTGATGAAGTTTTTGGTCCAAGAATACAACATTATTTTAGAAATGGTTGTTTAACACTAATGGAAGACCAAGAAGAATGAGGAACTTTGATTGATGTTCCTAGATTATTTACAGATGAAGCATTTTTAAAATATAAATCTTCAAAAGTAAAAAATCCTGTAGTTAAATCATTTTGGGATAATGAATATGCAAACACTTGAGATAGAGAAAAACAAGAAATGATTCCTTATTTTTCTTCTAAATTTGGTCCATTTATAACAAATACTACAATTAGAAATATTATTGGGCAACCAAAATCTGCTTTTAATATTAGGGAGATTATGGATAATCAAAAAGTTTTATTAGTAAATCTATCTAAAGGTAAAATTGGTTCACTTAATGCTCAACTATTATGATTGATATTTGTATCAAAAATTAATATGGCTGCTATGAGTAGAGCTGATATGCTGGAAGAAGATAGAAAAGATTTTTATCTTTATGTTGATGAATTCCAAAATTTTGCAACAGAAACTTTTTGAGAAATATTATCTGAAGCTAGAAAATATCATCTTGCTTTAATTATGGCCCATCAATATATTGCACAAATTTGAGGTTCTTGATCTAAAAAATGAGATAAACCATCAATTAAAGATGCTGTATTCGGTAATGCCTGAACGATTCAATCATTTAAAATTGGTGCTGATGATGCTGAATATATGGAAAAAGAATATGCTCCTGTGTTATCACAACAAGATATTATTTGAGTTGCAAATTATACAACTTATATTAAATTAAATATTGATAATTCTGCTAGTCGTCCGTTTGATATTAAGACAATATGGGATAATAATTATCAAAATAGAAAAATTGCAGAAGTAATTAAAGAATATTCTAGAAGAAAATATGGTAGAAAGAAAAAATATGTTGATATGGAAATTGAAGCAAGGCTAGGTATTATGCCAGAATAAATAAATTTATAAAATATTTATATAAATATTTCTTTTTAAAAGAAATACAATAATTCTAAAAAAAATATGAAAAAGACAATAATAAAAATATTATTAATAATTACATTACTACTAGGTTTTTGAAGTTCATTAGCTTTTGCTGATAACAAAGATACTGATTGAGATTGAATTATTGATAGTCAAGATAAAGAAATTAATACTAATCCAAATAATATTAGGTATGTATGTACTAAGAGAAATATGAAATTTGGTGAGTTTCATTGTTGAAATTGACCTCTTCAAATTGAATTATGAGTCTATTCTACCTTTAAGAAGAAATACCATAGAAAATCTAAAGCCTGAAAAACTATAACTTCAAATTATAATGAAAGAGTAAATTCTGATAATAAAAATCAAAATAATAATGCACAAAATGATTTTTTAGATAATAGTCAAACAGACAACCATTATTGAAAATGAACAAAATGATGAGTTGAGTGAATATCGGCTATGACTATGTCTATTGCTCAATCATTAAAAAATATTTTTATAGCAATTGCTAGTATTTATCTTTTAATAATTGTTTTAAAACTACTTTTTTCTGAATGATCTAGTGATGAAGAATTTAATAAATTTAAAAAATGAGCCCAATGGACAACAGCTTGAATTATAGTTATGCAAATTTCATATTCTTATGTAAGTATAATATATAATAAAAAAGATTTAACTAAAATTTCTGAATCTTTAACTGAAAATATAATTCAGCCTTTAATAAAACTATTAGAAACAGGTGCTAGTTTGTTTTTTATTGCTATAATGCTATTTGCCTTTTATAAAATTATAACTTCTGCATGAGATGAAGAAAAAGCAAAATCTTGAAAAAAATCAATTATTTTTGCACTTGTATGATTTATGGTAATTAAGGTTTCTAAATTCTTTGTAGAAGCTATTTATTCTCAAACTTTATGTAGTGTAGATTGAATTTGAAATTGTAACAAAAAATCATTAAGTGATTGAGTACAAATGTCTTTTGATATTATAAACTGGTTAAATGGTTTTGTTTGAGTAGTTATTGTAATGATGATAATATATGCTTGAGCTCAAATTATTTTTTCTAATTGAGAAGATGATAAAATTAAAAAAGCAAAAAAATCTATAATATATATTATAATTTGAATAACTCTTCTTATAATAAACTATCTTATTTTAACATTCTTTCTTGTTGATAATCTAACAAAATAAAATATGAAAACAATAATAAAAATACTTATAGCAATTTGATTATTATCTAGTCTATTTTTTATAGATACAAATGCTAGTCTTGTTGATATTGATCGTTTAGAAGGTATAAAAAAAATTAAAGAAGTAACTATCAATAAAACTGGAAGTTGAGATATAGTTAAAGATATCGAAAATACAGGATTTTCACTTTTAAAAAATATTAAAGTTGTATTAGAAGGTATACTACTTATCTATATAGTTTATGCCTGAGCTAGTATGATTCTATCAATGTGAAGTGATGATTCAAAACTAACTAAATCTAAAACTCAACTTTGGTATGCATTAATTGCAATTATATTTATAAATGTACCTTGAACAATCTTTGATGCAATATATAAAGGGTGATGAAAAACAATAAATTTAGATTGAAATACGTATACAGATTCTGGAAATTCTAATATATTAATAAATCTAGATTTATTTAATGATGGGTTATTTGCTAAAATAATATCATCAATTGAAGTTTTTATATTTATAATTAGTGTATACATAATTATTATGGCAGGTATAAAAATTATGACATCTAGATGAAAAGATGAAAAAATTACTGAAGCTAAATGAAAAATGTTATATTCATTTTTTGCATTAATTTTTGTATGATTTATAGAAGCTTGGAAACAATTTGCAATAACATGAGATATGAAATTGATAGGTTGAGAAACCTGAATATTTTGAAAAATGACAGATATAGCTTTACTTTTTGCAGGTCCAACAGTAATGATTTTCTTGACTTATGCATGATATATTTATATCACTTCAAATGGTGATGAAGATAAAGTCAAAAACGCAAAATCTATAATAATAAATACATTAATAGGTATTGCATTACTATTAGTTATGGTAGTGTTCTTAAATGATTTGATGACTTTATGAGATAATTCTAAACAATTAAAATAATAACAATGAAAACAATAATAATAAAAATATTAATTATACTGTCTATATTAACTGCCTTTTGAACAGTACAAAATACATATGCTGAAGAAAAAAATACAGTTGAAGTCACAGAAAAGATTCCGTGAGCACATTGTATCAAAAATAAAAATTGACGCTATGATTGTAAGGTAGAAAGATGATTCTGAGCAATTATGGATATTATGTGACAAATGTTAAAATTTTTCACATATCTAGCATGATTATTTGCAGTATTATCATTAGTTGGTTGATGAATAGCATATTCTATGTGATGAGCAAATGAAAATATGAAAAATTCAGCGAAAGACTATATAGAAAAATCACTTATTTGACTGGTATTATTATTACTAAGTTGAACAATATTGTATATGGTAGCTCCTTGGATATATGTATAAAAAAAAATAATAAATGTAAAATTTATTATTTTTTTATCTTTCATATTTTCATTGAAGCTCTAATAAATTAATATCATAGACAACTGGACGTCAATGTGGACAAGTTGCTGAATAATCTAAAATTGAATCATTTAAAAGTTTATTCATTTCAAAAAGACTTAGTTTATGACCAAATTTTATTGCTGATCTACAAGAAGTGTAAGCAAATATTTTATTTCTTACCTCTTCTAGAGTAAGGCTTTTTTTGTTTCAAAGTTGTCAAATGTCTACTATGACACCCTCTATAATATTAGATATCTTTTCTCTCTTTATAAAATCTGGAATAGCATTAACTAGCAGAATTCAACTAGACATTAATTCTATTTCAAATCACATTTCTTCAAAAATATCCATATATTTGTCTACTATGTCTACTTCATTTTGAGATAAATTTATACTTTCTCAAATTAATAATCATTGGATTTTTCAAGAATACTGATTTGTAATTAATTTTTCATAAATCACTCTTTCAGCTAAAGCATGTTGATCCAAAATTTTTAATCAAGATTCCGTCTGTACTAAAATATAAGAATTGTGCATCTGTCATATAATTATTCAAAGTGGAGTTATAGATAAATCCGAGTTGATATTATGATCCAAAATATTTTTTGTAAAATTAAAAGAGTTTTCTATTTGTCATTGATCTGGATTTGATGATACATTTTTATATGGAGAATATGACTTGAATTTAGTTCCAGAACCTGTATAAAACTTTTGTGGACTATCAGAATTTTCTAATTGTTGATATTCTTTTTTAGTTCATCTATCTTCTGTAATTATAGATGTCAATAAACTTACACTATCTAATTTATCTTGAATTGCGTGGAAAATACCTTTAAAAATGGTTGATTCATTTGCAAATCTAACCTCTAGTTTTCTTGGATGAACATTAACATCTACTTCAGTTGGATTAACTTCTATGTTCAATACATATCAAGAATGTTGTCAATGTGGTATAAACCTATTATAAGCATCTTTTATAGCTTTAAAAATAAGTGGAGACTTAATAAGCCTTTTATTAACAAAAAGAGCCTGTTTTTTATTGGAACCAAAACTCACTTTTGGATCAGATATATATCCAGAAATATTAATTCAAGACATCATAAAATCAATTTTTAATAAATTAGATGAAAATTCTTCACCAAAAATATTATAAATTCTTGTTTTTAAATCTTCTCATATTCCATATTTGAAAATTTTTTTTCAATCACTTATTAATTCAAAAGTAAGTTTTGGATAACTAAGTGCAACTTGTTTTAAAAAATCTGAGATATAAGCATATTCTGTTCTTGGTTTTTTCAAATAATTTAGTCTTGCTGGAGTATTATAAAAAAGATTTTTTACTATAATCTTCGTTCAATCTTCGCAAGGATATTCTTCCACTTTTCATTGGATTCAATCTATTAACTTAATAGAATAACCTAAATTTGACTTTTGTACTTTTGATATTATTTGGAATTTTGAAACTGAAGAAATTGAAGCAAGTGCTTCTCATCTAAAACCAAAAGTCATAACATTATATAAATCATTAATAGATTTTATTTTTGAAGTTGTATATTTTTGAGTAGATAATAATAAATCTTCTTTTGCAATTCATCATCAATTATCTGTTATTATTATTTTTTCTATTCAACCCTCTTCTATCTCTACTTTTATGTTTGTAGCACCTGAATCAATAGAATTTTCAACTAATTCTTTTACAACAGAAAAAGGTCTTTCAACTACTTCTCAAGCTGAAATCTGGTTAGCTAATACTTTATCTAATTTTATTATTTTTGACATTAATTTTATTTAGTTATAATTATCAATAATTATATAAATAACTACAAATTTAGCAAAATAAAAAATTATGAATATCTTTATAAATGCAGTAACTCAATCAGGAATATTAATACTTTTTGATGATAATAGAAGAGTACTATCTGAAAAAAAAATAGAAATATTATGAAATGAAAGTTCAAAACTAACAACAATAATAGATACATTTTTAAAAGAAAATAATCTTGATTACCACCAATTAGAAAATATAGTTGTGGTAAACTGACCTTGAAGTTTTACATGAGTCAGAACTATAGTATTAGCTATTAATTCAATCAATTTTATAATTGATAAAAATATCACTACTCTAAACTTTTTTGAACTATTTGAAAAATATCCTATAATAAAATCCTCAAGCAGAAGAGATTTATTTGTAAAATATGAAAAAAATGATACTATAGCTATAGTAAAAAATGAGGATCTTAAAATACCAGATAATTGAATTATATATGGAGATTTAAATAATAATATATTATTTGAAAAGATAAATATAATTTCGAATATAGATTATAATAAAATTATAAAAAATATTATTTTTCAAAAAAACAGTATGATAGAACCTTTATATATAAAAAAACCAAATATTTCATAAAAAAATAATATGCAAAACATAAAAGAAAATTTAAAATTGGATAATATGAGACCTTGAGAGGAACCTGTTTTATTAATAAAAAGACATTGGATAATATTAGTGAAATTATTTTGATATTTCTTTCTCTGACTTATTATTACCATAACTATTTATGCTTTTATAAATAATACATTTACACATCTAATAGCAAGCTGTTTTTGGATGATATGGTCAATATTTTTATATATTGAATGGATAGACCATGAATTAGATATGTATGTAATAACAAATAATAGAATAATATGAATTGACCAAGTATGATTTCTTAATAGAAAAGTATCTGAATGTAACTTATGACAAGTACAAGAAGTTTGAAATCAAACAAAATGACTTTTAGCTAATTTATTAAATTACTGAACAATTACTATTCAAACAGCTTGAAATGCAACAAATTTTGTAATGGAATTTTCACCACAACCAGTTGAAAATTCTAGAAGAATATTAAATGAAGTAGATAAATATAGAGATGAAGAAAAAAGTAGTAAAAATTAATTTTACTACTTTTTTTAGATTTTTATTTTTTGCACAAAAAAAATCCCTTCTCGTAAGATAGGGGATTTTTAACTTAATTAAATAAGTTTTAAGTTTATAACTAAATATTTATTATCTAGAAATAGTAACTTCTGTAGTTTTAGAAGAAGCAGATGTTTTAGCAGAATAAACTTTGTTTATTTCTACACCTTTACCATCATCTAAAATAACATCATTAGAGATATCAGCTATTTTGATAGTTAAATCATCATCTTTATCACTAGATGTATATTTAACAACTATATCAAATTCAGCTTTACCATCATCAATAGTAGTAAAGTTTTCTTTAGCTTTATCATCATCAAAAGCTCAACTTGCAGAAAAGTCAAATGTTGCTTTACCACTAGCAAGATTACCATCAATAGTAATTCATGCTCTACTAAGTCTAACTTTAGTTATAGTAGTGTTACCACCAACTTCTAAGTTAAGTTTTTTTATAGCAGCTTCAATAATTTCAGCACCATCATCATATTTATTAAATGTTTGGTTTGAAGTATCAACAGTTAATTTAGCTAATACTGCACCTGAACCTGTAGATGCTGAAGATAAAGATGAAGTAGCTTTAGTTAAAGTAACTCCAGCAACTGTATTAGCAGCAACTGTAACTTTTTTAGAAACTTCATTAGATTTAACAGCTAGATTATGAGTAGCATCGATTCCTCCACTTAATGTATAAGTATCTAAAGAAGTAGCACCTTCAACATCTATTTTAGTTGAACCTGTAGCAATTGAAACTATAATTGCACCTGTATTAGAAGTAGTGAAACCACCTTCATCAGTAATTGCATTTAAATCAGTAATTAAGTAAGCAACAGTTTTTCCTTCTTCAGAAATAGTAAAATCGTTTTCAAAAAGAATTTCAGAATAACCAGAAGCAGTAATTGCACCTGAACTATTTATTACGGCATCAGTATAACTAACTTTACCTCCACTAACTAAAGTAGAACCATTTTTAGAAACTAATTTAATATTATTTAAAGTATCTGAGAAATCTGTACTTCATGAAATTGTAAAAGTAAAATCTTTAATTGTAGCATCTTCATATTTAGAATCAAGTTCAACTTTTGCTAATACTATACCTCTAGTACCAGCTAGAGCAAATTTATCAACACCAGTTAGACCTCTTCTATCTTCATCAGTATCAAATGATATTTTTAAAGTACCATTTTCTCTAAGAGTAGTTTCAGTAACAGAACCAACTGCAATTTTTCTATTTTCTATTCTTTTACCTTCAGAATCTTCAGCTTCTAAATCAGCACCATTTGATAATTCAAGAACTAATTTATTATCAGCAGTTGTTAATGAATCATCATCTTTTAATCTAACAACAACTGACATTAACATATCATCAGTACCTGCAGCAATAACTGCATCAACATTATTAAATTCTAATCTATCAGATCTAACATCAGCAGTAAAAGTTCTACCACCAATATTTAATACAGCAGAATCTACAATTTTATCTAAATAAATTCTTTTTGATGTATCTGGAAGACCATTAGCATCATGTTCAAAAACTCAAGCAGTAGCAGTTTGAGGTTGTGTTAATGTAAAGTCTGTGATAGTAATATCATCAGAATCACCTAAAGATATTTTAGCTTTATAAACAGTAGCATCACTATTACCTAAAACAAGAATTCTGTTATTAACGTTAACTTTAGTTAAAGTTATACTAGCAGATTCAATTGTAACTTTTTTAGTACTAAAAGAAGTTGCAGATAAAACTTTATTCAAATCACCATTTACATATGTAATATCATTATTATCATCTTCTACTTCAATAACTTCTATTTTAAAAGTTAATTCATTACCATTTAATTTAGTATCTTTTTCAACATCAAATGTTAAAGGTAAAATTCTTTGTTCATTTCTTTTAAGAACAATATCAGTAAAATCAAATACAGCTCCAGTAGAACCATTTATTTGATTATAATTAGCGTGATCAAAACTATCACCTCCTAATTTAATATCTTTAATAAGATCAACTACATTATCTTTACTAGATGTAACTGTAACTTGAATTTTTTTAACTTCATAAGAATCAGAACCTGAAGTAGCTTTTAAAGTACCAATTAGGAAATCATCTCTATCAGTTTTAGTTTCATCTTTTTCTCCTTCAATAAAAGAGATATTAATTTCAGAACCTTCGATATTTCTAACTCCACAAATTTTTTCATCCTTTATTTCAGGTGTACTTGATGTTCCATTTGTACCTCTTTCTTGTGCTATAGCAACTGGCATACCTGAGTTTGAACCAATTACATATACATCATCATTTGATTCAAATGTAATTTGTAATTTATCAGATAAATTATCAAAACCAGTAACAGTACCTTTTAATTCAAATTTTATTCTATCATCAGCTTCTAATAATACATTAGCAGGGATAACAATTTCATCATCAGAATTAATTTGTAAATCTGAAACAATTTCTTTACCATCAGCATATAATGATAAATTAGATAAATCACTTGAGTCAAGAGAACCAGATAAATGTAGAGTAATTGTTTTAACAATTGCATCTTCTTTATCATTTACTTCTCTAATTTCAAATCCAGCAAGACTTACTTCTTCACCAACTTGGATTGTACCATTAGATCTTTTTTCACTAATTTCAATTGCAGCAACATTAGCAAAAGTAGCAGGAACTAATAAAGCACCAATTAATGTATCTCAAACAACATCAGATGAAGCTTTAAGATCAGTTATTTTGATACCATAAGTAACATTTTCACCTAATGTGTCTGGTGCAATTTTACCAGCAACTGTTAAAGTCATAGTTTGACCAGCTTCAACAATTATATCTCTATCAAAAGAGATTTCTCTTTCAACTTCTTTAAATGATTTAGTTTTAGAGATTTTTTCACCTCTATCATTATAAACAGAAACATCTTGTAAATTTTTATTATCACCTAAACCTAAGAATTCTAAAGTTATTTCTTTTAAAGTGATATCTTTAGAACCAGCTTTAACATCAAATACTAATAAAGGAACTCTAGCAGTATTAGCTTGAGCTAATCCATTAGAAGGAGTTTCTGGATTTAAAGAAACAGTTAATTGATCTTTACCAGTATAAACAACTTTTTTAGCTTCAACTTTTTTAATTTCAATTTTAGTTTTAGTTTCATCTAAATCACTAATAATTTTAGCAATAGAATCTATAGGATTTTCAGTAGCAACTTTATGATCTATTGCATTTGAAGCAGTAACAAACATAAAACCTCTTTCTGAAGCTGTAGTATAATCTGAAAAGTTTGAAACTAAGTTAGCTTCAACAGCAGCTTTAACGTAAGCAGCTTTCCAATCAGAAACACTAGTAGATTTAGCTATTCCTCTAGCTTTCATAACCATTTTTAAAGCTTCAATTTTAGAAACTTTATTAGCTGGGTTGAAATTTTTATTTCTAGCAATGAAACCTGCATTTGTAGCAGCAACAGCATATTTACATGCCCAAGATGAATTAGAAATATCAGAAAATGGACTTGTACAAGAACCATTACTAACATTTAATCCAGATAATTTCATCATAATTTTCAAAGCTTCTTGTCTTTGAATAGTATCACCTAATCTATATGAAGCAGGATTGTTTGATTTATCAACAATAACGTTCAGATTAGCTAATTTGTTTGCAGCTTCTAAATTTGTAAAAGCAGCACTTACTCCATTTGCACCAGCAGCAACTGTTGATAAAACAACAGCAGATGTTAATACAGCAGAAGTAACTTTTTTAGCAAAAGTACTCATAGTATTTCTATAAGTTAATATATAAAATATGTTATCTACCTTTAAAGATAACGAAAACAGTTAAAGCCTTAACCCTTGTTATTTTATACAACAGAGGGAAAAAAACTATAAATTTTATAATCTTTTTTCCTATGTTGTATATAACAAAATATCAATAACTTATTATATGTCTCAAAAAATGTTAAAGAACTTCTTTATAAATCTAATTTATTTATAGTATATTGTAAAAAAAAAAAATGCAAATAACTAGAGTTTTTTTCACACTATTTTCGCATTAAAGATTTTAATTTTTTTTTATTTTTTTAAGAAGAACTAATAGTATCTGCAAGATTCATAATTGGTTGCATAATAGCTAAAGCAATTCAACCAACAGCCACAGCTAGAAATACAATAATTATCGGTTCTAATGATTTATTTATGGTAGTAATCATATTATCTACTTGTTCATCATAAAAATCAGCTACCTTAAGAACAGTTTTGTCAATATTTGCTGTTTCTTCTCATACTTGAATCATTTGAACCATCATTGACGGAAATAATTTATCTCAATCAATAGATTCCCAAATTTTTATTCACTGTTTTATATCCTCTCTCATTAAAAGGATTCTTTGTCTATATACTTCATTTCCAACTCATTCCGCTACAATTTCAAAAGCTCATACAATTGAAACTCCAGAACCAATTAAACCAGATAATAATCTAGAAAATCTAGATAATATTAACTTTTTACTCATAGGTCAAAAAACAGGAACTTTTAATAAAAATTGGTCATATAGATATTTTCATCAATCTGTCTTTTTCCACATTTTAATTCATATAACAAGGATAATAACTCACACAACAATCAACATCCAATAATTTGTCAAAAAGTCTGAAACAGCAATAAGTATTTTTGTTGAGGCAGGTAATTTATCTTTATTTTCAAAAATCTCTAATAATTTTGGTACAACGACAACCATCATTATTCAAATAACTAAGATAACTACTATTAAAATAAAAGATGGATATATCATAGCAGATTTTAGTTTTCAAGTAATTGAAGACATTTTTTCTAATTGATTGGCCAAATCAAGCAATACAGTATTTAATTTTCACGTTTTTTCTCAAGATTTAATAATTCATACTTCGGAATCATCAAATGATTTTGGATATATTGCTAAACATTCAGATAAAGTTTTACCCCCTTTTAATTCTTCTATAAAAACTCAAAGAATATTTTTTAAAACTAAGTTTTTTTCTTGTTCTTCCAAAACATGCATTGATTTGATCAAAGTCATTCCTGCATTAGTCATAGTAGCTAAAAGACGATAAAAGATTAATTTATCTTTTATATTTATATCTTGCATACTTATCAATGCATCATTTATTTTATCTATCAAATTTTTCTTTTTCATTTTATTTTATTTTTTTTAAAATTATCAATTTTGAGTTTTAGCAACTCTATAAACTTCTTCTAAGGTAGTTTGACCATTTAATGCCTTCATTATTCAATCTTGTTCAAGAGATATCATTCAATCTATTATAGCCTGTTTATTTATATTAAAAGCTGACTGTCATGCTAAAATCATTTCTTTTACTCAAGATGTTATTTGCAATACTTCATAAAGTCATACCCTTCATTTATAACCTGAATCTTCACATTTTTCACATCACATAGCTTTATAAAAAACTGGATTTTTTAATTTTTCTCATACTCTAGAAATAAGCTCATCTTTTGGAGTTATACTAATAGCCTTCTTAACATTATCTAAAGTGGCTTTTCATATATCTTTCATACCTATTGCTTTTTTACAATGTGGACATAACTTTTTTATTAATCTTTGCGCAATAATCGCATTTAATGAAGCAGGTATCAAAAATGGTTGAACTCCCATATTTAATATTCTTGTAATTGTTTCTGCTGCACTATTTGTATGTATAGTTGAGAAAACTAGATGTCAAGTAAGTGAAGCTTCAATTGCAATATCTACAGTTTCTTTATCTCTCATTTCCCCAATCATAATAATATCTGGATCTTGTCTAAGTGCTGTTCTAATACCGTATGCAAATGTATAACCAATATCCGGTTTAACTTGTGATTGACTAATTCAATCTACTTGATTTTCAACTGGATCTTCTAATGTCATTATATTAACATCTGGTTTATTTAACATAATTAAAGAAGAATATAGAGTTGTTGATTTACCTGATCAAGTAGGTCAAGAAGTAAGTATAATACCATTAGGTTGAGAAATAGCTTTTCTAATAATTTCGCCATTTCTTCACTCAATACCCAAACTTTCTAATTTTGGAATTTCTTTTGATTTATCAACGATTCTCATTACTATTTTTTCTCAGTGAATTGTAGGTAATGTAGAAACTCTTAAATCAACTGGTTTTACTCATACAGTTTTTGATATTCTCCCATCTTGTGGAATTCTAGCTTCATCAATTTTCAAATCAGACATAATTTTAAATCTAGCAACTATTCATTGATGTAAAAAATTTTGATATTCTAAAATCTCTGATAGTTCACCATCTCTCCTATATCTCAATCTGACATATGAACTTAATGGCTCTATATGAATATCCGAGGCTTCTCAAATAACCCCAGCTAAAATGATTTCATCACAAATTTTAGGTATATCATCTCATTTATATACTAGTTCTTTTAATCATTCTATTATTTCTTTATATCATTTCATTGTTTAATTTTTTTATAATTTTTATAAACTTTTTTGGATATTCTTTTTAAATGTTTTTCCAGTCATTTTTCAATTATATTAAATACTTCATTATAATCTTGTGATTTTTTATAGTTTCTTCCAATTTTAGACTGTCATTTTTTATTTTGTCTTAATTTTCTTATATCTTTATCTATAGACTGTAAATATAAACTATATTCTTTTAATTTTTTTATAGAAGATTTTATAAGATATGTCAGTTCTTTTTTGTTTCTTTCTCACTCTTTAATTCCAGTTAAAATAGCTCATGTGATTTGCCTGTGTCTTAAAATAACTTTATTTATATATTCTTTTATTTGATAGATTGGTAATCATTTTACATAAAATTTTAATGTTAAATGTATACTTATTTTTTCATTAATTTGGTTAGTATCTTTTTTAATAAAACCTATAAATGTTTCACCATTATCATAATGTGTTGGCAATTTTGATGAATCAAGATAATTTTCAAAACTGATTTTTTCAATATCTACTATTAGGTTATTATATATGTCTCTATTTCATAAAAAATACCTAGACATTTCTCAAAAATTATTTCATTTTCTTTTTTCTAATTTTTTGATTTCTATATCTCCCTCTCCAGTCTTATTTATATTTCAAACATTTTCTAAATAATGTATAAAATTGATTATATTTTTTTTCTTACCTTCTAAATCTAGATTTAAAGTAAAATTATAAATTTTTCACTCTAATTGATTTTCATTCTTTTTTCATATTTGAAATTCAACAGAATCTTCAACCTTTAAATTTCTTATACCTATATTATTTGAAGATTTCAAATTAAAATTATTTAATAATTTTTCAATATAATTTATAAATTTAAAATCTGTTAGTGGTATTTTAGTATTTATTTTATTATTATTTTCTATATTTAAACTAGAATCTTCTGTATATTCTGGTAATATTTTATCTATATTATTTCAGACTCATAAATTTTCTAATCTGTTTTTTTCTTCTTGTACTTTTATCCTTTTTTTAGATATAAATGTTTTATAAGATATTTTTTTATTTCTGTTGATAAAATTAGAATTATAGTCTACTTCCTTAAATGCTTTTAATATATTTTGAAATCTAGGTTTATTTAATGTGTCGATATTTAATTCCTTATATCTTGTATTATTTTTTTTAAATTCTCTATAAGATAATCATTCAAATTTTAATTTGCTATATTTATCTTGTAACTGTTTTAATTCATTTTTTTGGTTTTCAATTTCATTATATTCTGGGAAAAGATAGTTAAACCCTACTAAAGATAAACAAATTAATATGATTATATTAAATATAAAACCTTGAAATATTCATCTTTTTAATGCTCTATTTTTCATTTTTATTTTTTTGGTAATGAAATATTATTATTTTTAAATTTTAATTTTAAATCAAAATCTGTCTTCCTTGTATATCAGTTATTATCTACAATCTCTTCAAATTTAAATTCTTTTTGTTTATTCAATATAATAAATTTTGATTTTTCTTTTTGTTCTAAAAAATTTATAAAACTAACAGCTCTAGAAATAGAGGTTCATTCAATTTTATTTTGTCATATACTATCTCAAGAAAATCAAAGTATATTAGTATCCCAATTACCTGAATATGCTGAACATTTTAATTCTAAGACAAAATTAGAATTAATAGAAGCTCATTGACATTGTATTCTTGATTTATTAATAGGTTCAAATTCATTTTTTAATTTATCAAATTCCTCTAATATATCAAGTGGCCTCATTTTATTATCTGTCTTATCTAATAGAAAAGATATATCTTTTGAAAAAAGTAAATTAGAATTTGAATAAACCTTCTCTACTAAAGATAATACTGACTTGTAATACACTATTTTTTCATTATCGTATTTTTTTCTATACTTTTCTAAAAGATGTGAAACTGAAGAACAGTTTTCATATTCTCAATTTCTTTTTACAAAAAAATCACATACTGGAGTTCTATCTAAATTCTTTTTATCCTGTATATATATATATATTCAGAAAACTATAAAAGATAATATTAATAAAGTGTTTATAGTAACTATAAAATTACTTATAATTCATAAATAATAATATCAATCTTTTTCTTTAATAACCTTCATTTTTTCCACTTCTTTCTTTAATTCTTCATTATCTGAGAAATCATCAAAAATATTGGTTGAGTCTATGTTATTTTCCTTTTCTTCAGTCATTTTTTTAAATTATAAAAATAATATATAAAAATAATAGCATTAAAATTATAAAAAAACAAAATAAAAAGATAGACATTAGCCTATCTTTTTATTTAATATATTAATCAAATCTTCTGTTTTTCATTTTCTAACTTTAATATCAGATGGAAATGCTGAGTATAAGATTTCTCACCATTTTGTTGAATAGATTCTATCATCTAAAAATATAACTATTCAAGTATCTGTTTTTGTCCTAATTAGTCTTCAAAAACCTTGTTTAAGTTTTAAAATAGATTTTGGAACTCCATATTCCATAAAAGCATTTTTAAATAAAGTCGATCTTGCCTGAAAAACTGGATCTGTAGGAACCATAAAAGGTACTTTATGAATGATTAAATATTTTAAATCTGTCCCAGGAATATCTATTCATTCCCAAAAAGTATCTGTTCAAACCAAAATAGAATTATCAGATTGATATTTAAATGCTTCAATTAGTTTATGCTTTCATCATCATATAGATTGAGCATACAAATTAATTTTTTCTTTTTTAAGAATATGAGATAATTTTGAATAAGTCTCTTTTATTGCATAGAAGGCAGTAAACAAAACTAAAGTATTTCATTTAACTACTAGAAATAAATCTTTTAGAAAATCTATAACAAATTCCAAATTATTTTTTATTGAACCTAAATTATCTGGAATATATAATAATGCTTGTTTAGAATAATTAAAATCACTTTCTAATGTTTTGAAAGTAAAATTCTCTAAGTCTAACATCTTCGCAATATAATCGTAGTTATCTCAAATTTTTAATGTAGCACTAGTTAATATACATGTATTTAATTTTGACCATAATCTAGATTCTAAATATTCTCAAACATTTAATTTTGTGAATTCTAATACTATTCCTCATTTTTTTTCATTATATGTAACTAATTTTATATATTTATTTTGTTCATCTTTTTTTAATAAAACGTCAATTATTTTTATAACATCTTCTAAAAATCTTATTTCCCTTCAAATAGCTGAATAAATATTATCTGGAACAATTGAAAACTGATCTATAAATTCCGTAATTTTTATTAAAAACAAATTGGATAATTCTTTTTTATCAACTGCATCTATATCATCATCATAAAAATCTTCTGTAACTAATAAATTTTGATATTTATCATCACTCTTAAGTTTTCTATTTAAATATAATTGAAAAGTATCAAATATTATTCACATTTCAAACATTAATCAATCTGTCCTTTTTTGTAGTCATCATATAGTAAATTTATTTTTTCTTAATATTTTTTCTAAAGAAATAATATTTTTTTCAAAATCTCTTAAACAAAATCATTTTTTTAAAGAACTAGTTACAACATCTTCCAAAGTATGTGCCTCATCTAAAACTAAATTTTCAACTTTTCATAAAATTGCATTATCTCAATCAATATCTTGAAATAAAATATTATTATTGATAATTACAATATTCGCTTTTTTTGCATTTTTTCTAGCATTTAAAGCAAACTCATAATGGGCAAATGAATTTTCCTTGGAAAAAGTAAAGTAATCACTTGAATTAATCTCATTCAAAAATACATATTCTTTTCAATAATAGTCTAATTCATCTAATTCTCAACTTTTTGATATTATTAACCAAAATAATATTTTTAGGACAAAAGATGCTTCAAACCTATTTAATTGTCATCTATCATTAAAAAAGTTAATAAAAGACGAAATACTTAAATAATTATTTTTTCATTTTAATTTACAATATGAAAATTCAACTCAGATTTTATCAGATAAAAATTTTAAATCTTTATAAAAAATTTGGTCTTGAAGTGCTTTTGTAGAAGTAGATATATAAACTTGTTCTCAGGTTTTTATTGAATGAATAATTGAAGGTAATAAATATGCAAAAGTTTTTCAAACTCCAGTTGGGGCTTCAATTACAATTTTTTCTTCTTTTTGAAAAGAATCTGTTATATAATTGGACATTTTAGCCTGATTTTCTCTTAATTCCAATTCTGAATTATTTTTTATAAAATCTTCTATTCCTGTTATTTCTATTTCAGAATCTATATTCCTTCTAAGTATACTGGTCTTAGAAGGTAATATTTTTAAAAATTCTTTTATAAAATCTGTTGGAGTAATCAGTTTTATTTTCTTTTCTAAAATATTATTATAAATAAATAATAAGTCTTTTTCTATAGAAATATTAGCTATATATCAATAAAATAATTTTTCTTTATCATTTAATCATTCTATTTTTTTTACCAATAATTTGAATAATTCAAAAGTTGCAAATGTATCATTTAAAGCTCTATGAGCTCAATTTAATTTTAATCCTAGTGATATAGATAATGATTCCAAACTTAATGATTTTTCGTTTGATAATAGAAAATTAGACAGTTCAAAAGTATCTAATACTAGATTATTTTTTAATTCAACTCAATTATTTTTTAAAAATCAAATATCAAATTGTATATTATGTCATAAGATAGGATGGTCTCAAATAAATTCTTCAACATCAAAAATTATATTTTTCCAAAGTGGACAATCTTTAATATCATCTTGCCAAATATTACAAATATTTGAAATTAGAATAGGAATTTCAATTTCAGGATTAATTAAAAAAGACTTTTGTTCTACCACTTTAAAAGTTTTTTCATCAAATTTAATTAGTCAGATTTCTAAAATTCTGTCTACTCTATCGTCTAGTCATGTCGTTTCTAAATCTAAAATTACTATCATTTTTTACTCTTAATAAATACAAAACTATTATATATAAAATATTTAAATACTGCCAATATAATATTTATCAAAATTATTATATAATATAAATACAAATCTCAAAATAGACTATTTAAATTTGTAACCAGAAAATAATTTATTATAGAGAAACTTACTAAATAAAATAAATATTTGGATAGTAATTTTATACTAAAGCTGGATTTAAATATTATTTTTAAACTCATAAAAAAACTATAAATAACAATAATAAATAATGTTATAAAATATGATATATCTGAGGATAGTATTAATACTTCTTTACAAAATAGAGTAATTCATATATTTAGAAAATAAATTGAACCTCAAGTAAGAATATATTTAATAATTTTCTTTACGTTTTCCTCACTTTTTTTCCATCTTTTTTTCATTTAGATATTTTTAATATTAAGTATAATATATATAATAAAAAATAGTTATTATAAATTATTTTAAAAAAGATAAAAATATATTTTATTTTTATCTTTTTAAATCTAATCGTTTAAATAAGTTATTTATTTCTTTTTCTGACAAATGTTTATATTCTCATAATTGTAGTTTTCATACTTCAATATTTTCTATTTGAATTCTTTTTAATTTTTTTACTTTATGTCAAACATATTCAACCATACGTCTAATTTGTCTATTACGCCCTTCAGTTAAAATAATTGAAAAAGTACCTGAAGAAAGCCTTTCTATTTTTGCTTCTTTTGTCATAGATCATAAAATAAAAATTCATTTTGACATTTTATCTAATGCTTCATCTTCAATTGGTCAAAACACTTCAACAATATATTTTTTAGAATGACCATATCTTGGATGCATCAAATAATTTGCTAAACGTCAATCATTTGTCAATAATAACAATCCTGTCGTCTCCTTATCAAGTCTACCAATAGGGAAAACTCTTTCTTTAATGTCTATAATGTCTACAATTGCAGTATCTCAATTTCAAGCACAAGTTGTAACAATTCATCTTGGTTTATTGATTTTATAATATACCTGTTTTTTTTGCTCTTTTACTGCGTCATTTAGAAGTTTTATATTTTCTTGTCATGTAACCTTCATTCATATAATTGCTTTTTTTCAATCAACAGTCACTAATCATCTTTCTATATACTCTTCAGCTTTTCTTCTTGAACATATTCCTGCTTGACTTAAATACTTTTGTAATCTCATTTCTTCCATAAATAATTTGCTTTAATAGTAATTTTATGAATAATAATCTATATTTATAATTAAGCAAATTTTTTATTTATGAAACAAGAATTCCATCCAGAATTTATAAAAAGATATAAAAGTTTATTTAGTAAAGATGAATTTGATATTTTTTTATCTTTTTGTAAAAAACCTTTAAAAAAATCAATTAGAGTAAATACAAGTAAAATTTCAATTTCTGATTTTGAAAATTTGGCAAAAAATAATAAATGGGAAATAAGTAAAATTTCATATTTAGAAAATTGATATAATATTAAAGTAGATGATAAAGATATATTATTATGAAAAAGTTTAGAATCTTTTTCTTGATTATTTTATAGTCAAGAAACTTCTAGTATGATTCCTCCAATTGTTTTAAATCCCCAAGAGTGAGATATAATCTTAGATATGTCAGCTGCACCGTGAAGCAAAACAACTCAATTAGCAAATTTAATAAATAATAATTGATTTATTATTGCAAATGATATTTCTGGTTCAAGAATTAAAGTATTAAAGTCTAACATCAATAGCCAATGAGCATATTCTGCTTCTGTTTCAAAACTAGATTGAAGAGACTTTTGAAATTATTATTATGAAACGTTTGATAAAATATTACTTGATGCACCTTGCTCTGCTGAATGAGCAATGAGAAAAGATAAGTTAGACTGGTCACTAGACATTATAGACAAGTTGTCTAGTTTACAAATGAAGATGATTTTATCGGCTCTATTATCTCTAAAAGTTTGATGAGAACTTGTCTATTCAACGTGTACAATGACTCCTGAAGAAAATGAGTTAATAGTTGATTTTGTATTATATAATTTTTGAAATTCAATAGAAATAGTTGATTGGAAAATAGATTGATTAAAAGCAACTGATTGAATAACTAATTGGCAATGAGATGATTTACATCCTGAAGTTGCTAAATCAAAGAAGATATGGCCACATCATAATGATACTGAATGATTTTTTATAGCCAAATTTAAAAAAACAAATAGAATAAATACTGATTTTATAAAAGAATATTTTCCAAAAAAATCTCAAGAAAAATCTTTAAAATCAAAAGAACTAAAAATATTATATTCTCAAATAAAAAAAAGATTTGATATAGACAAAATAGTTTTTAAAGAATTGTCTATAATAAAAAAAGAAAATAATTTAACAATAAGAACAAATGAAGCTAATAGTTATGCAAATTTTCCAAATTTTCATAATATATGAATTCCTTTTTGAGAAATTATAGATAATAATTTCCTACTTAATTTTTATTCTGCACAAACTTTTTGAAAATATGCAACAAAAAATGTAATAAATTTAGATAAGGAAAAATCTAATCAATTTATAAATTGATTAGATTTAAAATTAAAAGATTCTGAAATTAAAAATTGTGAATTATGACAAGTAATAATAAGTAATAATAATATTATTTTATGAACTAGCTTATTACAAAAATGAGGAAAACTTAAGAATCAAGTTCCAAGAGAAAACATAAAAATGTAAAAAAAGACTTTTCAAAAAAAAGTCTTTTTTTACATTTTTATTTAATTTTTAATAATTCTAACTTCATTTTCTATATCAAGTCAAAATTCATTTTTTACTTTTTCTTGAGCTATTTTAATTAAATTTAATAAATCGTTATATTTAGCTGTTCAATCACTCATCAAAAAATTAGCATGTAATTCTGAAAAGAAAGCTCAATTTATCTTTTTTCATTTTAATCAAACAGATTCTATTAAAAATCAAGCAGATTGTTCTCTGTTTGGATTTTTAAAAAAGCTTCAACAGGTATTTCCTTTTGGTTGTTTATTTTCTCTAAAATCGATGTTATCAATATTAGAAGTATATTTTTCTATTTTTACAGATAAATCAAAACTTGTGTCTATTAAAAAGTATTTATTATTATTTTGTTTTAAAATAGATGTTCTATAATTGAATAACATCTCTTCTTTAGATAATTTTTCTATTTTTCAAGTAGACAAATTATAAACTGTCGCCTCCCTAAAATTACTTTCAGCTTCAAGACCAAAACAACCAGCATTTCAATAAATAGCTCAACCAATGCTTCAAGGTAATCAAATAAACCTATGCCATATATTTTGTCCATAATCATTTTCCAAATTTTTAGCAATATTAGAAATTAGTTCATTAGAATATGATTTTAATATTTTAATTTCTTTATTATATTTCCATCATTGTAGACAATTTTTTATAACAATTCATTTATATCTTTCAAAAGCAAAAAGCATATTTGTACCTGCCCCTACAAATAAGATTTTTAAATTTTGCTTATTAGCAAAATCAACAATTTCTTTTATTTTGTCTACATCTTCTAAATTCTGAATTTCAAAATAATACTCAGTAAAAGCTTTAGTCTTAAAATTTGATAATTCAGTAATGTCTCTATTTGTTTGTAGTATTCTCATTATTTATTTTTAAAATAATCATTAATTGCTTGTCCTGTATAACTTTCTTTACAATTTTTAATATCATTAACATTTCATATACACATCACTTCTCATCATTTATCTCATCATTCTGGTCATATATCTATTATGTGGTCGGCATTGATTATAACATCCATATTGTGTTCTATAACCAAAACTGAATTTCCTTTGTCTACTAATGAATGTAATATTGTCAATAATCTGTCTACATCTTGAAAATGAAGTCCTGTAGTTGGTTCATCAAGGATGTAAAATGTTTTTCAAGTAGACCTTTTAGAAAGTTCAGTAGACAGTTTTATTCTTTGAGCTTCTCAACCGGATAAAGTAGTCGATGACTGTCATAATTTAATATATCATAATCATACTTCTATAATAGTATTTAATACTTTTGAAATTTTTGGATGATTTATAAAAAATTCTGCTGATTCTTCAACTGTCATATTTAATACATCTGAAATAGTTTTTCATTTATATTTAATCTGCATAGTCTCTCTATTATATCTTGAACCACTACAATCTTCACATTTAATATAGACAGGTGGTAAAAAATGCATTTCTACTTTTTTAACTCAATCTCAATCACAAGCATCACATCTTCATAATTTTGTATTAAATGAAAAATTTCAACTTGTATATCATCTAATTTGTGATTCTTCTGTATTTGCAAAAACTTCTCTTATTGGAGTAAATACTCATGTATAAGTTGCTGGATTTGATCTTGGAGTTTTTCAAATAGCAGATTGATCGATGACAACAGTTTTATCAAGCCATTTTAATCATTCTATACTAGACACTTGTCATACTTGTCTACTAGCTCTATTCAATTTATTAGACAAATAGGGAGCTAATATACCATTAACTAAAGAAGATTTTCCTGAACCTGATACACCTGTTACAACTACTAAATTAGATAAAGGTATGTCTACATCAATATTTTTTAAATTATTTTGTTTAGCTCATTTTATAGATATGATTTTGTTATTTTTTAATAAATCTTTAAACGATGGTCTAAACTTTCTGTCAATAATAACCTCCCTTTCTCAAGATAAGTATGGTCAAGTCACAGACTTTTTGTCTACTACTATTTCATTAATATTTCATTCAAAAATAATATTTCATCATTCTCTACCAGCTTTTGGTCAGACATCAATAATATGATCTGCTTCTCTCATAATATCTTCATCATGCTCAACTATAACTAAAGTATTTCAAATATCTCTTAATTTCTTTAAATTGTCTATTAACATATTATTATCTCTTGGATGAAGTCAAATTGAAGGTTCATCTAAAACATAAATTATTCATTCTAATTTTGTTCCTATCTGAGTTGCAAGTCTAATTCTTTGTGCTTCTCATCAAGATAATGTCCCAGCTTTTCTTGAAATTGTCATATAATTTAATCATACTCAAGCTAGAAAATCTAATCTTTCAGTTGCATTTTTTAAAACCTTTTTAGCAATTTTTTCTTCATTAGTAGATAGACTAAATTCTGCAAAAAATCTAATTGCTTCAGTAACTGAAAAATTTGCAAGCTCTCAAATATTTATAAATTCTTTTTTGTAGGGAAGTCTAATAGATAAACTCTCAGCATTTAATCTATGTCAATTACATTGTGGACAATCTATGTCTACTACAAATTGGTCATAATTTCATTTAGCTATATCTCATTCATAATACCTTCTTTCTAAAGTATTTAAAACTCATTCAAATACTGAAGTATAAGTCTTTTTTTCTCAAGAATCATTTATAAAATTAACTTCAAATTGTTTATCTCAAGTTCAGTATAAAATTATATCTCTATCTTTTTTAGATAAAAGAGAATAATTTGTATTCAATTCTATTTTCTTAAATTTTCAAACTTCTTGTAATAAAGCAAAAAAATAATCTCAACCAAATCAAGGGGCAATTACAGCTCAC
The DNA here is from genome assembly GCA_033042655.1 of Cyathermia naticoides. NCBI lineage: Eukaryota > Metazoa > Mollusca > Gastropoda > Neomphalida > Neomphalidae > Cyathermia > Cyathermia naticoides. The sequence goes on along the minus strand of JAUTWP010173039.1, from coordinate 17,453 downwards.
TCAAGAAGTGTCAAATTTGGATTAATAATTTTTTCTTCAAGAAATATTTTTTTAACTCAAAGTCAATGACATTCCTTACATGCTCAATTATGAGAATTAAATGACATATGTGATATAGTCAAAGGTTCTGGAATATATCCACAATTATTACATATAAATACATTTGAAAACTGTCTTATTGTTTCTGTATTGTCTAATAATTCAATTTTCAATTGTCCATTTCAAATTTTAAAAGCTAGTAATAGTGAGTCTTTAAGTCTTTTTATCTGATTTGATTCATTATCTGAATAATCTTCAATAATAAGTCTGTCTATGATAATATTGATATTGTCTACATTATCGTCTATATCTAGATCTTCTTTAAACTCATCATTTATAGTTAATATTTTATTTCAAATATTAAACCTTATAAAACCTAAATCTAAGATATCTTTTTTGATTTTTTCAAACACTTCTTCTTCAGAATAATCAAAATATTCTTTTATATCAATAGGTGCCTTAATCATAAATTTAGTTTTCAATTCTTGTCCAGACAAAAATTTTATTATGTCAATAATAGAATCTTTTTTTACTTTTGAATCACATTTTACACAAAATCTAGTTCATATATTTAGTAATAATAATTTATAATAATCATAAATTTCTGTTATTGTCCCAACTGTCGATCTAGGATTTTTTGATGTAGTTTTTTGATCAATAGAAATTGTAGGCGACAATCATTTTATTTCGTCTACTAAGGCCTCCTCTTTCATTCCACCAATAAACATTCTTGCATAACTAGACAAACTTTCTAAATATTTTTGTTGTCCAACATTATATATTGTATTAAAAGCTAATGAACTTTTTCAAGAACCTGAAACACCAGTAATTACTGTCATCTTATTTTTAGGAATTTTCACATCAATATTTTTCAAATTATGTGTTTTTGCTCAATATACTTCTATAAATTCTGACATATATTTATTATTAAAATTAATACTTTTATTATACTAATAATATTAAAAATAAAAAGTTATTTTTGTTTTTATTAATGACTAGCTACACAGACTCATATTACTTTTTTAGCTCAGTTTTGTTTTAATACTTTTGCTATTTCATTAAATGTAGTTCAACTTGTTGCTACATCATCTATCAAAAAAACTATTTCTTTGTCTATTTTGTCTATTTTATTTCTTCTTACTTTAAAAGAATTATTTAGATTATTTAATCTATCTTCTCTATTTAATTTTGATTGCTGTCTAGTATATCTATTTCTAATTATTACCCTTTTACTATATGGTAAATCTAAAACCCTTGCAAAGTTCTCTGCCAAAATTTCACTTTGATTAAATCATCTTTTTATCTTTTTTAAAAAATGTAATGGAACAGGTAAAACTATACCACTATTAAAATCTTCAAAAAAATTATTATCTTTTATATAATGTCATAATTTTTCTCACAATTCTATTCATACATCCTTTTTTCAATAAAATTTAAAATCCTTAATTATTTTTTTAAAAATATTGTTTTTATAATGTGTCATCACCATAATTCTATCTATATATATCTTTTTATTATTAAAATTTATTCAATTAAATAGTTTATTATCTATTAGACACTTTTTATGAATACTAAAGTTTTTTGACTTTTTTCAACATATACAACAAGATGATTCATATTTTTTTGATTTTAAAAAACAATCATTACACAAATAACTTCATTCTCTATCACAAAAATAACATTTTTTTGGAGAAAGAATATCTTTTAAAAAAAGAATTATCTTATTAAAAATTGACATTATTAAAAAACTGATTATACTTTATAATATTACAATTTTAATTATATACAATATGAAAATAATAGCAAAAATATTCCTATTTTGTTTATCAATATGTTGGTCTTTAGTAGGATATAATTATCTTACAAATTTGATTCCAAATACTGTTATTTATCAATATAATAATTACAGTATACTAATTATACTTTCTGGAATGTTTGTTTTTTGAATTTTATTTTGAAAACTAATATCTGAAAATAAAGAAAAAATCAATCATACTACTGATGTAGAAAAAGATTTATTTATTCCAGAAATTGTAGATGTAGAAAAAATCACATATAAAAACTATCCAGATGACTCTGAAATAACTAAAAATAGTATAGATATAATATTAGAAGACAGAGAAAAAGATATAACGCATAAAATAAACTTAGAAAATCAAGTATCAAAAAACGACAATAATAAAGTAATTAAAGAGGATAGAATGTTTTTGAATGTTGCAAATAAATTAGCAAGAATGAAGAAACAGGATTTAAAAATTATTGAATGAATTTGACCAAAAATTGAAAATATATTGAATGACAATTGAATTTATTCATATAAAGATTTGGCAAATTCTGAACTTATAAAACTTCAAAACATATTATTGAAAGCAGGGAAAAGATATTTAATATTACATAATCCTATTACATGGTCAAAACAAGCTGAAATAGCCATTAAATGAGATATGGAATTATTAGAACAATATCAAAGTAAATTAGTAAAATGAGTAGAAAAATAAAATATAGTAAAATAAACATTTACTATATTTTTTTAAAATGTAATTTTTATACATCTATCAACTCATCAATTGTCTTTAAATATTTCAAAACTTAATTCTAATTTTTCTAAAAATTTTATAGCTATAGTTTTTTGATCAAATCAAATTTCTATAAATAAAATTAAATTAACTATATTATGGATAGATTTAAGTTTGAAACATTGATATATCAATCTTTCATATAATTCAAATCAAGTTTTTTCTCATCAATATAAGGCAACTGATGGTTCGTGGAGAATCACTTCTTGATCCATATTTCAAAAATCTTGATTTTTAATATATGGTAAATTAGCTGTAATAACTAATTTAGCTATATCAATATTTCAACTTATATTAAAGATACTTGTATCTAATTCAAAAATACTTAATAAATCTGATTTTAATAATTTTATTATGTCTATTAAATTATGAGATTCAATATTTTTTTTAGCTACTTCAATAGCATCTTCTGAAATATCTACTGCATATGCTTTTGAAATTTTATGTTTAGAATTTTTATAAACTGATACTGGAATTGCTCAACTTCAAGTTCATACATCAATATAAATACAATTATTTGTTATTTCTTTTATAGCTTCATCAACCATTATTTCTGTATCATTCCTTGGAATTAAGCACCTTTTGTCTACATAAAAATCAAGTCAATAAAATTCTGCTTTTTTTAATACATATTCAATAGGATATCAAAATGCTATTTTTTTAAATAAAATTTTTAATTCTTCTAAATCATTTTTATTTAAGTTTAGTTCATCACTTAAAAAAAACTGAGATTTATTTAATCCAGTTTTTTTCATTAAAACTTTTTCTACAATATCTAATTGTACTCAAAAATTTTTTCCAAATGATAATACTTCTTGTTTTTTCATATTAACTTTCAAATTTTTTTCTATTAAATATAATTACTGTACAAGTAAGAATAATTGTAAGATAAGCTAGACTATAGAAACTATTAAACAAAAAGTAATTAAAATTGAAATCCTTGAAACTTCAAATAATATCTTTTATATTTAATGCTTCTAGTGGTGGGAATAATAATTGTAGCCCCTGTGTGAAGTAGACAATTATTTGATTTTTAGTTTTCTCAGCTATTGTCAACAATAAAGAAAAGCTATGACTAAGCAAAAAAATCATTATAGACATTAATATTGTCAATATATTAGACATAAATGTCGATAGGAAGAATACAAGAGAAAGAAGTATTTCTAATTTTAAAAAAGTAAAAAATAATGACCAAATAATTAAATAATCTATTTTAATTTCCTTAAAAAATAATACACATAAAAATAAAATTGCTTGGAATAAAACTATTAAAAATATTGTTCCACTAAAACCTAAAAATTTTCACAAAATAAATTCATATCTTTCTATAGGTTTAGATAAAATTAAAAAAATTGTTTTTCATTCTACTTCTTTAAAAAGCAATTGACTTCAAACAAATAAAACTCAAACTATTCAAAAGATTTCTATCATAGCTAAACCAAAATCAACTATGATTTTATATTCTTCTCAAATACTTAATTTTCATAATAGAGTAGAAAAAATAATAAATACAAAAGCAAAAAATAAAATTAAATATAAAAATTTATTTCTTACTATTTCCTTAAAAGTATTAAATGCAATGTTAAACATAACTAAAAATTATAATCTAAAAAATCCTTATTTCCATTAATAAAAGAGATTATATTCATACTCTTTTTTCCTGCAAGTTTTACTTGTGTTAAAATTAATATTTTTTTATCAATACATACTACTCAAATATTTTTTTTATTTATCTTTATTACCTTTCAAGGAATAAGATGTTTTTCCCAAGTATCTTTATTTTCATTTATTAAATCATAATTTTCAAATATTTTACACTCTTCTATATTTAATTTTATTTCTTTAAATTCTGTATAAATTCAAGGCCAATTATGATAGGCTCTATATTTATTATAAATTTCATAAGAAGTATTTTTAGAAAAATTAATTTTTCAATCTTCTTTAGATATTTTAGAACAATAACTAGCTTTTTCAATATCTTGTGGAACTGCTTTTATTTTTCACTTTATAACTTCTTCTAAAGTATTAATTGCTAATTTTGCTCAAAACTTTTCAAACTTTTCAAAAATATCTTGTGTTTTGTCATCTTTGTCTATTTTAACTTCCTCTATTTTAAGGATATCTCATTCATCCATTCATTTACTCATAAACATAACTGTCAAGGCTGTCGACTTATCTCAATTTTTAACTGCTTCTTGAATTGGAGAAGCCCCCCTATAATCAGGTAATTTACTTCAATGAAGATTTATACAACCATATTTAGCAGAATTCAAAACTCTTTTTGGAACAATCTTTCAATAGGCAACTACTAAGATAAAATCTAATTCTAAATTATCAAGATAATCTAAAAAATCAGAATTTCTTAATAATCTTTCTGGCTGTAAAACTTCAATATTATTTTCTTCTGCTAATATTTTTATTGGAGTTTTTTCTAATATCTTTTTTCTTCCAACTGGTTTATCAGGTTGAGAAACAACTAATTTTACTTCTACTCTAGAATCTTCTAAAATTCATTTTAAAATGTTTTTAGAAAATTCTCATGTTCCAAAAAATGCTATTTTCATATTTTTATTTTTTTTATTAATTATTATTTTTTTATTTCTATAAATTTTTCTAATCATTCTTTTTCAAAAAATAAATAAATTTTATTAACATTATCTATTCAATCTAGAATGATATCTTTTTTTCAATTTAAATTTTTTAGAATTAGACTAGAATAATTAGTTCAAGTCTTATTACTATTTCAATAAATTCATATTAATTTTAATTTATTTTCATTATCTTTAATTAAATTATCTGGAGAATAATAAAATATTTCTAAATTATTTAAAATTGCTCAGCTATAAGTTGCTAATATTTTTGATTTTATATTTTTAGAAAAACTATATTCATATTTAGCAAAATTATTTATTAAATAGCTTTCTTGTAATTTAATTCACGAATATAGATTTAATATAGTTCCAGAATAACTTTCTATTATTCAGGTTCAAGAGTCAAAATCCATATTAATATTCTGTCTATTATCTAATCCTAAATTATTAATACTTCCAGTAAATCATAGACTATTTTTGTGAATATATAGAGAATAATCTAATATTTCTTTTGTGTCTATTTGTGAATCAAAATTGTCTATTATGTCTACTACTTTTTCTATTTCTGATGATATTTTTATTCTTGAAATTTGCCTAAAAAAATAAATAACTCAAGAAGATGTCATTACTGTAATTAGTGTAATAACTATTAGCAACTCAATTAATGTAAAAGCTTTTTTAGTCATTTTATTTTTTTTTTAAATAAAGTTTTTTTACAATCTTATTTATAAATATTACTACAAATATTATTATAACAAAAATAATTATTTTTCAAAATCTATCCAAAAATAATCCTGTTAATCAAAACATAAAAGATAAAAAATATAACAATCCTAATATCTGATTCTTGTCTAGTCATAATTTTAATAATCTATGATGTAGATGTGTCATATCTCATTGTAAAGGGTTCTTTCAAGTAGACAATCTTTTTAATACAACATAAATACTGTCTACTATATAAATACCAAATACAACTAAAACTGTTGCTACTTTTCATCCTGATATTATTGCAATTGTAGCTAGCATAAATCCTAAAAACATAGTTCCAGAATCTCACATTAATATTTTCTCTCTAACTTCAAAATACCAATATGGTATTAATATTCAGACTAATATAGTTGTTATTTGCATTATGAATTCAGCATTTTTTATTCATCATCTATAATTATCTTTTTCAAATAAAATATATCATAATAAAAATAATATAAAAAAAGAAATTATTGATAATCAACTTGTATTTCAACTTATTCAATCTGTCCAATTGACTGTATTAAAAATAAAAACATACCAAAATATTGTAAATATAACTGGGATTATAAAAATTTTAAAATTTAATATTTCTATAAAATAAGTTTCAAGATTTAAAATTCCTCCAAAAATATTACTAATATAACCAATTTTAATTGAAGTTATTCAAATGACTGCTCAAATAATTATTTGCATGATTAGTCTTTTTTTTGCACTAACTTGAAATAAATCATCTATAAAACTAATAGCTGTAATTATAAGTCAAAATCACCAAATTAAATATAATTTTTGATTATGTTCTATAAAAAAATAACTTAAAATAAAAAAACAAATAAAAAAGGTTACTCCTGTTGAATATGGAACAGGCTCTCTCTTTTTATTATATTTTTTTGGATTATCTACAATTTTTAATTTATAAAATATATTTTTTATAAATATTATAATTATTAAAGAAAAAATTATAGATATCGCAAATAATGTGAAAAGTTGTAGCATATATTATCTTTTTTTTATATAGTTAGGTAAAAGCTTTAAAAAATATATTAAAGTAGTTGATGTTAATAAAGTATATCAAAGTGAAATTCAATCAATACTTCAATTATTATAGCTTCAATAAACTCAAATTACTGAACCTATTATTATAAAAAACGTTCAAAATAAATTTCAAAAATATCTAAATTTGTCTTTTATACTTACTAATCAAATTGTAACAAAAGCAAAACCTAGTGCTTGAAAAACTGCAAATAATTTTGGTTTAAATAAAACTATAAAAATTATAAATAAAAATATATTAAAAATAATCATATTAATTTCATTAAAATATTTAATATCTTTCTTATAATTATAAAAAGAAAAAGCTTTAATTGCAGCAAAAGAAAAAGCCATTTGAAAAATAATATATTGATAATATCATTGAAAAAATACTCCATACAGTGACATTATTACAAAAAGAGATGTTCAAGTTATATGATATATAGAACCAATTTTATTTTTTCATTCAGAATAATTTCAAATAGCTATCATTGTAAATAATGTAGCAAAAAAATTTAATAAAAATAAAAATAGTATTTCTATAATATTTCATTTTCAAGTAAAATATGCTAATAATAAAACTATTATTAGCATTAAATATACCCACCAATTTTGTTTACTAAATTTTTTTAATTCTTCTAAAAACATTTTTTTTATTTATAAATAGGGAATTGTTCACACATTTCTTTAACTTCTTGTCTAATTCTTTTTAAGATTTCATTATTTTTTATAAATTCTTTAAATTCTTTTTTATGAACTTTTCTTTCTTCTTTTGTTTCTTGGTATTTAAAATCTGAAATTAAATCTTTTATTTCTGACATCCAAGAAGCTAGTTTAATAGCTTGTTCTTCTTTCATTCCTCTATGTGACATAATTGGTGTTCCCATTCTTATCCCACTTGGATAAAAAGCACTACCTGGATCATTCGGAACTGTGTTTTTATTTAAAGTAATTCCTGCTTTATCAAGAGCTTCTTGCATAAATCCTCCTCTTCCTTTTCATACTCAGGCTAAAACTAAATGATTATCTGTTCAACCAGTAGCTACATCAAAACCATATTTTTTTAATTCTTCTGCTAAAATTCTAGCATTTTTAACTATTTGTTTATTTAGTTCAGTAAATTTTGGTGAAACTGCTTCTCAAAGAGCAACTGCAATGGCTAAAGTTTGGTGATTATGTGGTCAACCTTGTAATCCTGGAAAAACTGATTTATCAATTTTTTTTCATAAATCAGGATCATTTTCCAAACCTTTATTAGTAACCATTATCATAGCTCCTCTTGGACCTTTTAAAGTTTTATGAGTAGTTGTCATAATAACATCACAAAAAGGTGCTGGAGAAGTATGAATACCTGAAATAATTAGACCAGAGATATGTGAAATATCTGCCATTAAATATGCACCAACTTTTTTTGCAATTTTTGAAAATTCTTCAAAAGGAAATTCTCTTGAATAAGCAGTGAATCCTACAACAATCACTTTTGGTTTATGTTCAATAGCAAGTTGTTCAACCTCTTTTAAATCAATAAATCAATCCTTATTTAATCAATACTGAACAGCATTAAAAAATTTACTAGTTGCTGAAACTTTATGTCAATGAGTTAAATGTCCACCTTGAGAAAGTGCTAAACCCAAAATAGTATCTCAAGTATTACAAAGAGCATTATAAATAGCCATATTTGCTGGACTACCAGAATAAGGTTGAACATTTACATGAGCTACTCAAGGAAAAGCTTTTTTTGCTCTTTCGATAGCTAATGTTTCTACTTGATCAATAATTTCATTTCATCCATAATATCTTTTTTTAGCATATCATTCAGAATATTTATTTGTTAATGGACTTCAAAGTGCTTCAATTACTGAAACACTTGCTAGACATTCACTCGGAATAATATCAAGAGAAGTTTCTTGTCTATTCATTTCAGCCATAATTAAATCATAAGCTGTTTTATCTGTTTTTTTTAGGTTTTCAAAATTCATAGTTTTTATATTAAATTTTATATAAATATTTATTTTTAAAATTTTTTAGAGTTATTACTAAACAAAAATTTTATTTGGTTTTTTACTTAAATTATTTAAATAAATTTTACTTCTTTTTTTACTTTAAATTATTATATAAAAAATATAAAAAAGTACAATAAAATATTTTCTTAGAAAAAAAATAACTAAATTTTTGACTTTTATAAAAAGAATATGATATAATTATTCTGATTGATTAATAATCTATTAAAAGATATATTTTAAAATTAAAAAAAACATATGAATGAAAAAACACCAAGAATATGAGAAAAATACTATTCTAATAAAATAAGTATACAAAAATTAAAAACTCTACCTAAAATAGACAATACAAGATTAGAAGAATTATGTTCTACATTTGTAAAAAATCCTGAAAAACTTTCAACAAATCAAAAAAAACAGTTAGCAGATTATCTAATTGATAAAAAAGATATAATATCAAAAACTGATTTAGTAAAAAACTCTATTATAGCAGCAAAATTAAATCCAATGAAATATTTGGAAAAGGTTGAAAATGAAATTTTAAAAGATGCTACAAATCTTTTAAGCTATAAAGTTATAGGTAACTTAAAGAAATTATGATTAAGTAATAATGATATAAAAAAAGATATACTATGAATTGCTGAAAACATGTTACTAGAATGACTAACACAATGATGAAAAAAAGACAATACAACTTATTTTAGAAATGCTGCTAAAGCTTTAATTATTCCCCTTAAGGAAATGTGAGAAGATTGATTAGAAAAAATTAATCAATTAAAACAAATATTAGCAGAAATTATTCCAAAACATATGCAACTTACTGATGAAAATGGTAAAATAATTCCAAATATTACACCATCTTATATAGAAGATTGATCAAATTGGAAAAAACTTTATAAATATGATAGTAATAATTAAAATTTAAAAAGGAGAAAAAAACTTAAAAAAAATAAATTACAGATGTAATTTATTTTTTTTCTTCAATTTCATTTCATAATCTCTCATTTTCTTCATCAATAATTACTTGCATATTTCATTTTTTTATAAAATCTTCTAAAATTATTTTAGCCTCTTCCAGTTGTCTATCATATACTTTAAAATCTTTTTGTTTCAAATCTTTTTTACAAATTCATTGTTTTTTACATTCTTCTAAATTATAATCTTGTTTTTTTATTTTTACTTCGATATCTGGATTTATTCATTTTCCATCTATATTAACATCTTTTGGACTAAACCATTTTGCAATTGTTAATTTTAACATACTTCCATTTCATAATTTAAATGGTTTTTGAACTGAACCTTTTCAATATGATTTTTCTCATACTATAATTGCTTTTTTATATTCTTTCAAGGCTAGGCTTGTAATTTCTGAGGCACTTGCTGAACTTCAATTTATTAATATTATAACTTTTTTGTCAAATATTCCATCAGAATTTACACTTGGATAAATTTCATTATGTAATTTATTTTTATATTTTGTAGTAACTAATAAATTTCATTTTTCTATAAACTCTGATAAAATTTCTACAGCAGAGATTAAATATCATCATCAATTATTTCTTAAATCTATTATTAATCAATTTACTTTTTTATTTTTTAGTTTTTTTAATGTTTTATGAAATTCATAAGCAGTTTTTTCTCAAAAAATATTTATTGCAATATATCAAATTTTTTCTTTTTTAAAATATTTTTCTTCTATAGAAGGTATCTTAATTTTTCATCTTGTAACTTTTATTTCTAAAGCTTCTTTTTCTCAAACCCTTAATATTTTTAATAAAACTTTTGTTCAAGCATGTCCTTTAATTTTATTAACAGCTTCTGCCAAACTTAATTTTTCTAATTTTTCTTTATTTGCTTCAATAATTAAATCATCCTTTAATAATCCATATTTTTCTGCTGGTGAACCTTTTAAGACTCTATCTATTTTTATTCAAAAATCTATTTTATTGACAATTGCTCATATTCATTCAAAATCTCAAGACATCATTTTTGAAAAATCTTCATTATCTTTTTTTGAGAAGAAAGAAGAATGTTTATCTCATAATGAATCTACTAAACCTTTTATCGCTCAATCTACTAAATCTTGTTTTTTTATTCATTCAACATCATAAAAATTTTTTCTTATAACTGAATATATTTTCCAAAATTCTTCTAAATCTAAATCTTCTTTTAATAATAATCCATATTCTTCTAATTTATTAGTAAAAATATTTGCTCTTGTCACAGTTTGATTATTTTCATTTATAGAAGTGTTTCCATTAGTTTTCGTTATAATTTTAACAATAGTTTTGTTTATATAATCAGAAGAAAGAACTCCTAGTGTAAAACTTGTTAAAATTAATGTTAATAAAATTATATTTTTGTAGATTTGTTTCATAATTATTTTTTTATAGTAAGTATTTTAATAAAAACTTTTAAACGTGAAAATTATATCTTTTATAAGAAAAAGGCAAGTCAATATATTTTTTATTTATTTAATATAAAGTTGTTAAAAAAAATATATTATTATCAGATAACTATTTAAAACAGATTTTTTAACATTTTCTAAAAATAAGACTTTTTTTTGCTTTATAAAAAAATATATGTTATTATCTTAAAGTAACAGAAGTTTAGTTTAAATTAACATTTTAACAATTTTTATTATTACTAATACTATATAACTATATTAATATAAAAAAAGATTTTTCTCATTTGTATTTTATATAAAAAAGTTAATAACTAAATTTCATAAATAATTCATTACCTCTAATATTATGATATTTGATTTTTGGAAAAAACAAACAGAATTTGAAATAAAAAAAAGATTAATTAAAAACTTAATTAATGAAATAGAAATTCCTGAAAATGATAAAACATTATTTTTATGAGCAATTGAAATTATACCAGAAGAAAATATTGAAAGCTTATATAATGATTTAACTTTCTTTATAAAAGAAATGGAATTAAAAAAAATAGATGAAATTGAAAAAAATAATTATGTAAATATAGATTGAATGACCTTAAAAGAAGCACATTCAAAAAAAAGAGAAATAAATAGTTTTAATCTTTTATTAAATAATATATAAAAAATATGTGAGGAAAATTAAGTAGTAATCCGGATAATACTAATAATCTAAATAATCTAGATAATTTAAATAATTTTAATAATTTAGATTATATAAATAATCTAAATAATCTAAATAAAAAAAAAATTTGTGAAATTTCACAATGTAAAATAGATAATCTTTTATTAAATATGATTGCTAATGAAAATAAACGAGGTCTTAACAAAATATTTAAAAAATATTTAGAAATAAAAGTTGTATAAAAATAAATTTAAAATAATTTAAAAAAAATGCCAAAATTTAAAATTTCAGTATCTAAGGAGCAGAAAAAGTATACTATGATAATGGTTGCTAATTCTGAAGACCTTGTAAGAAAAAAAGTACATAAAGAATGATACTCTATTTTAAATGTGGAAGAAATTAGTGAAGATAAAATAATGGGGCATAAATTTATTTTTGAAGCAGTAGATAAAAATAATGTAGTAAAAAAATGAAAAATTGTAGCTACAGATCCATTCAAAGTATATGTAAAATTGAGAGAATGATTATGATATAATATAAAAAAATTATATTCAGAAGGAGATATAGAAAAAAAAGAATGAGAAAAAGTAGCTATATTACAGCATTTGGAAGATCAATATAATCTCTATAATGCTCACAAAAACAAAAATAAAGATATAGAAGAAATTGTAAAAGAAAAGAAAGAAGCAAATAAATCGCTTGAAACTTTTTATATGAAAAAGGAATTAGAAGAAACATATAAATTAATAGATTTTATTTTAATTAAAATAAAATCTATACTAGAAAAAGATGTTGAAATTAATTTGGATATAGAAAAAAAAGAAAAATTGAAGACACTTTATAACTCAATTGTAAAAATAAAAAAGACAACTAATATTAATAAATTAAAAGAAATTTGAGAAATAGCTCTTAAAAAAATTTGAGAAATAGAATTAAGAATACTTGAAGAAACTAAAAGTTGAACATCAAAAAAATTATTAAAAGAAACAAATTCATTATTAAAAAAGATATGATCAAAAGAACATTTTATTGAAAAACATAAAGATATTGGTTATGTTATAGGACAAATTTTCAGTCCAGTAATGAATATAATAAAAAATTTTATTAATAATAAACAAAAAAAAGGAAAGAAAGAAGGTATTGATATAGAATCTGAAAGATATTGGAAAACAGTTCTTTTAATTAAAAAATATAAAGAAAAAGAAAAAGAGAACAATTCAGAACTATTTAAACTAAGATTTAAACTTTTTAAAAAAGTAAAAGAAAAAGAAAGAGTAAAAGATTTGATTATAAAAGCAAAAGTAATAAAACAAAATCTTACTCTATTACAAATAAAACAAACTTGAAAAATATTTTCATATACTAAAATTGTAAAATGATATAAATTTTTTGTAGAATTATTATTATTACTATTAAAATTATTAAATGTATATATATTATGGTTTATATCTTTATATATAATAATTTTATCAATATTTTTTATATTGAATAAATTAAATATATTTAATTTATTATTAAATATAAACAGTATTTTTATTATAATACATATATTACTAGTAAGTTTTTTTATCTTTATAAGTAGAGGAGTTATTACATTATCAATAAATATTGCTATATTTACATTTATAACTATATTATGAGTAGTAAATTTTTAATTAAAAATTATGAATTATCTACTTTTTTTTATTACATCAATTTTTTCAGGAATATTTTATATTTTTTATAATTTAAATAATTGAAAAGATATTTTTTATAGCACTATAAAAAATAAAGATTTTTCTAGTTTAACATGAAATTTAATGTATGAGTCATTATTTCTTTTAGTTTTTGCAATATTTTTATTTTTTTATTTTTCAAAAATAATTTTTTCTAAAGAAGATGAAAATAATAAAGAATATCTAGAAGAAGAAGAAGAAGAAGAAGAAGAAGAAGAAGAGGAAAAAAAAGAAGAAGAAGAAGATATAGAATGAAAAAATAGATATATTCTCAGAGCTATAAGTTTTATATTTTTTTATATTATTATATTTTTTGGAATGTTTTTTTTGTATAATAATTTTTGAATTATAGAAAAAGATATTTTAAATAATTTGTTTTTAGATATTTTTTCAGAGAATACTATCTTTTTTATATGATATTTTTGAATTCTTATATTTCTGTCAGTTTCAAGTTTTATTAATTTTAATATACATAAAAAATATGAAAATTATATATCACTATTTATTTCCATTGTTACATTTATTTTTATCTTAAATTATATTTTAAAAATTATATTTTCTAATTTTTTATTTTGATTTTCTAATGTTGAAATAATAAAAATTCAATTAATATTAAATATTACTATATCATTTTTTATTATAGTTTTTACCTATTTATACAGATTAAAGTATATATCAGATTATACTTTTTTACATTTTTGTGCATATATTGTAAATATTTTGTGAATAATTTATTTTTTTTCAAAAATACAATTTAATTTACATTATGTGTTTATTATATTCTTTTTAGATCTTATTTTATTGATATTAAGTTATTATAAATTAAAAGATTAATTTATTTTGAAAAAAAATAATTATATGTTAGAATAATATTAAATAGCATTTTAAATAAAAAAATATGGGATTAAATAATTTACCTTCTGATATAGATTGACAAGATGAGTCTTGAGCTTCTATGTGAAATGTTAGTGAACAAATTTCAGAAACATATAAAGATGAAAAAAAATGACATAAACAGGCTAAAAGAACAAAAAGAGATGAACAAAAAGCTAAGAAACAAGATTTACTTTTAGCTAAATTTTTAGTAAAAATTTTGGTGGATAAGAGATATGATACTTTATTTCCAGATTTATTTAGATCATTAGATATTTGAGTACCATCAAATTTAGTTCTCTGAATATTGTCTTTAGTTTATATTGAAATTAGTAATGAAACTAGGGCTTATATAAGTAAAGAACTAATTAATTTTACATTTTATTCTGATGAAACAATAAAGTTCTGATGACATAATTTACCACAAGCTGTTAAAGATAGAATAAATTCTTGGGTTGAAGATATAATAATTATCATATCACTAAACTCATCAAAAATGTATTCTTCAAGAATGATAAAAGCAATAGATAATTATAAAGAGTTAAATGATTTTACTGCTTATGTTTTTAAATATTTTTTGTCAGAAATAAATATTTATATATCTGAAGCTAATTCAAAAGAATATGCTAAATTTATAATGAATAAAATAGTATTACCAAAAATATAAAAATAAATAAATAAACTTATTATAACTAAATTAATCCAAAATCACTATATGAAAAAAATAATATATATCTTTCTTTTTACTTTTTTATGAATTTGAGTTGCATTTGCAGCAGATAATTTTATAAAAAGATGAAACAATTTTGATGCTAATGTTGGAGGTTCAGTTACAAATGCAAATGATGTATTTGAACTGGAATGAAGGCTAGATTTAGAGGATTCTAGAACTAATAGTTATATAAATGACAGATATAGATGAAAAATTACAGGTAAAATAACAAGTGAATTATTTTGAGTTTTTCATATCACAGATAAAATTTCTCTTACATTTAAGTCAAAAAATCCTAATAAATCTAAATGTTGAAATAAAGAAAGTTTAGAATTATATAATATTTCTTGAAAAATAAAATCACCTTTTTGGTGAGAAATGGAAATTGATGAAGGTGAAAATCAATCTTATTTTTGTTCTAATAAATTTGTGTATATAAAACTAAAATCAGCTTCTCTTTGAAATAAAAAAATCTGAAATAGTTCACAAGGTTCTTTAATAGATGATTTTTGAAAACAAGAAATATCTATTTCAGGAATTTCAAATCTAAAGTGAAATATTGAAGAGTGAATAGAAAGTAGATGAGATTGAAAAATATTAAGATTAGGTGTTTCAATTTCTGTAAAAAATATAGCTAAGGAGCATATAAATAAAAATATTGCAAAACTTTTTAAAACTTATAATAATACATCTTTTATTAAAACAGCTTCAGACAGTACACAAATTAATGAATTTGAAAATTTAAAAAAAGAAAATTATTATCTATATAATTATTCAGAAGCTGAACAAACAATACAGTTTAATTGAAACTATAAAAATAAATGAAAAATTTTAGAGTTATGAACTTGAATAGGAAATAATAAAATGGGAGTTGATTGAAAACATACTATCATACTGAAATGATGAAATGTTTATATAAAATCAAATATATATAATAAAAATAATAAATCATTATTAATTATAATTTCAAAAAAAATAGATGGTAAATGATGAAATATTTATATTGACCCAAAAATTACTAATATAGATGCAGTACTTATTGCAGATTGAAGTTTAATAAGTTTTGATTGAACTAGAATTTTAAGTGTTGAAGATAATGTAGATGGATTAAGAAAACAATTACTTATTTATTGATCTATATTTACTTCAAACACTGTTTGAACAGATAAAATTCCATATTGAGCAGATTATTATGAAGATTCACAATATCCAACTAATGAGATGTCTTGAAGTATATATGACTTATGAAATCTAAGAACATTCAATTTAAATTATGGTAAAGAAGATTGGAGTAGCTGTAAGGATAATACAAAATTAGTACCAATACAATGATCGGGATATATAAAAAATGCTTGGGCTTGAAGGAAAGAATGTTATATTTCAGAAAACTGAGATAGTGATTTAAGAAAAAGTGATAAAAAAAATCCACTAATAGTTGAATATAATAAAAGAATTAAATTTATAGAACCATTTATTTTACAGAATAATTAATAAGAAATGAAAATTTTAGAAAAAAGTAAATATATAATTATATGAATTATAATTGGATTATGATTTATGTGAATATGAGTTTATGCTTCAACAAATGGGTGATGAACAATAGGTAGTTTATTTGAAAGAATATTAGGAGAATATAAATTAGTTTGAACAAATATAAAAAATCATTCTATAACTGCTGAGCAGATAAAAAGATTTACTATAACTGCTGAGCAGATAAAAAGATTTACTATAGATTCTTTGAATATTAAAAATAAAGGTATAGAAGCTTCAAGTTTGGCAGATGATATTAATATTAATAGATGTTGAGATGAAGAATTATTATGATGAGATTGAAATTGTCATAATAAATCTTGGTGAGATACAAAGTTATCAAAAGAGGAAGTAGATAAAATTGTAAGTGACAAATGATATTTAAATAATAATGAAGCTGATCTAAAATTTTTAAAAATTAATTGAGATACAATAAAAAAAAGTTGATCTTTAAAAATTGGAAATAGTGCTTCTAATTCTGCTAGACAATGAAATATGATTAAAATATGAGATTGAAGTTATATAAAAATATGAGAATGGGAAAAAGATGATCGATTAAGTATTTATGCACGT
>JAUTWP010173028.1:0-10044 GCA_033042655.1 Cyathermia naticoides | reverse complement strand
ATAATAGCATAATCCTGTTAATTGCATAAAATCTTTGTGCACCAAGGGTATGCAATTAAGAGGAATCGACTGTAACATGAATTGTTCATAGAAACAAATAAAATTATTACTCATTTTTTATACCTTTTTGGGGTACAGTGTCTGGCATTGTTCGATGTCGTCCCCAGGAGGGGCTTGCTTGAACATCTTTTGGTAATGTAACCATGATAAAAAAATCCTGATCCTGGTAATTGTTCTGCAGTGGATTTTCCTGATTTTTATGTCTACATGAAGTTTTGTGTTTTAGATTTTATTAAATAATTGTTAATTTGTTTTATTATGCTGCTTTGCATTATTTGGTACTGGCTTGTTTATGTACAAAGTCTATTTCCTTCACAAATACTGCTGTATTCTATTTAGTCATTTGAATCAAAACATATTTTGATTGGTCCATTTGAACATAAGCGTATTTCTGATTTGTTGATTTGAACCAAAACATATTTTGATTGGTCCATTTGAACTTCTGATCCATGCTTTTCTTCTCACTTTATTCTGTCTTCTATGAGCAATGTCTAATCATCATTTATAAATTTATTTCTTATTTTATGCTTTTTTATTAGGAAAGTTCTATTCTGTGGAAGTAAAGCAGATTAATTAATATTTTGATTTCATTATATTTATTAATTATATTGTCCACTTTTGAGAAATTTTTAATATTGTCATTTTAATGTAGTTTTGTTATATTAGAAATAAGTCAAAATGTAATCATGTTAATTTGTTTTGTTTTCTCTTTGTTCATTATTCCTGTTTAATCCATTTCATTCACAATCTCATTAACTGCCATTTTGATTATTTTTATTTTAATCTCCAAATTACATTATATTTTCTTCATAATCTCCAGATTGCATTTAGATTAATTTTATTAAAAATCTCCAAATTATATTTACCTCCATTTTGTTGATAATCTCCAATTGCATTTAATTTTTGTTTAAAATCTCCAAATTATATTTACTTCCAATTTGTTGATAATCTCCAATTGCATTTAGATTAATTTTGTTTAAAATCTTCACATTACATTTTCGAGGTTTAATTTCATTAAGTACGGTACCTATATATATGTAATACATTAGTTGGCTTCATGGCTTTTCATGGATATTTGTCATTTTACTGAAGAATATTCGTAGATTGGTTGACATTTTTTATGATAACTAAAAAACAATTTAAATAAAGTTTTGAAAGTGACACTGCTATATTTGATCTATTCCATTAAACATTAGTTTTATGATTAGTCCTTTAGAAATAGGTGATTTTGGGAACATACATCAAAAATACTACGTACGATTAATTGGATATTTTTCAATAAAGAATTGTTTTTCTATTTATTAATTTTACATATTTAAAAAACACAAAAAACATCTAAAATTATTGAAATATTGAATAAAATGGTTATGGTCTATGTATGGGTAAAAGCCTGAAAATGTGTTAGTCCTTTGATGAACCTTGCTATAATTTGTTGGGGTGTTCCACAATTTGCCAATTAAGGGCTATTCATATGTTACGTAATGCTCAAGGAGAGGTGTAGGACCAGACTTATTATAATTATTCTAATTTTGACAAAAATAGTGTTATATAATATATGAATGACCCCTTAAGAGATGAGGGGTTTTTCAACTACTGTTGATAGTTCTTCCATTGTTAATGTTTTTATAATAGTTCAGGGTTATTATTAATTTTAATACATTAAAAACATTATTTTGAAGAGATCGGGTGCAAAATGCAATATAGACCATTTTGCCCCAACACAAATTAATAAGTTTATTGTTATGTAAACATTTAGATTTCTCATAGTTGGGTTTCAAAGTAGTTGTGTCCAAGTGTGTCATAGCACAATGCATTAGCATTAATAAATGAAATATGTAACGTTGTTAAAAATTAAAACAAAGTCACTTTATATGAAAAAAAATTGATGTATCTCGTTTTGTGCCTGAACTCTTCATTAAGTCGGTTACTAGTAGGTAACAAAATCAAACTTTAGTTGTCTTCCTATTTTTTCACATAGCTGGTCTATGGTCACAATAGCAAGACATAAACATTCAAAATCTGGTTTTATAGCCAAAATTCCTGTTACATCATTTATTTTCCAAATAGCCAATCATTTAGTTTCTTCATGAATTGTATATTAATTTATTTAAAGTTGATTTTTAAGTGACTGATTTGATATTCACAATTGTTATATATTGTGATACTGTTAAAAATACCATTTACAATCAGAAATGTGTAATTGCATTTTCTTTGTTCTTTCTAACGTTTATTTTCCAAAAATCAGTTATAATTCTTCATTATGACTTACTAGTATTAAGATTTTACACATTAATTTGGCAGACCAACCAAAAATATACAAGGGCTTCTATTTTCATGGAATCTTTGGTGGTTGTGTATAAAAGATGTCTACTGTCAAATGTGATGTGATTTGATGCGGTAGGTTTAAATCCAACTGTGTAATAAAATAATAGTTATAACCTATATGTTCTGTTTTACATAACCTGTAGTTTACAATCAATTTCAATAAAATTGAATTCTGAATAAAATTATTTGCATCAACTTACATGTATGTTTAATCTTGCAATGACTACATGTATTTCAGGGCTCGAATTTAATAATTTGTAACCCATGGCAATTTTGAAATTTGTTTGCCGTGGGTGAAAGTCTCACTGATGGAAATTTTGATTCAACCAACGGCAATTTGTTAAAACTTCACTTTTGCAACAAATAAAAATAACAGGAGTTATTTTGCCAGTGGCTACAAAATGCCACCAGTGAAGCACCTGTCCTATGGCAATTTATACAAAACCAGTGGCAATTGCCGCCGTTAAATTTGAGCCCTATATTTGCATTCACTATATTTTACATGTGATGGGCATATAAACATATTTATATGTAGTGTTTCAGTATTGACATGAGCTTGTTGGGAGAATCTATATAATTTGATGTGTGGACATCTCATTATGTGATATAGGTGAAGTAAAGATATTGTTATGTGTTCGTTGTTTACATGCATGTATGAAAATATGCAATGAATCAAATAACTAATGCTTTAAGATAATGGCTTTATTGGGTTAGATTCAAGGTAAGGAAATGTGAGTGGGACATAGCTGAAAAGGTGAAGTGGTCTTTCATTGGATCAATCCTTAGTGTACCAATTTGCAGTTTGGGCATTTTATCAGACAACAGGAGCAGGATGTAGCTCGATAAATAAAACAAACTTTACAGACAACACAATTCAATTCTATATTTTGTTTTGGCATAATTTGGCCACAGCATATAGTAAATTAAATACAACACAAATAGAGATACTGACCCGAAAATTGGGCAGCTCTAATGGTTACTATTGGGATTTTATGTGTAGTTCCCCAGATGGGACAAATATACTTTACCCTGCAGAGGCAAATGTGACCCACCGTATGCAAAGATACTTCCGTGTGGTAACGTTACTATCGCGAAAATGTCAACTTAAATTTTCCTGTAAACAGTAATGTGTGGCAATGTAATTAATTATGAAATCTTAAAATGATAATTAGTGGGGCTATTGGAAAAAAATAACCAAATTCTGAAAATATAACTTCCAGACTACAATAATCAATGAAAAAATATATTTTAAAATGTTTTACCCTAATGGCTTTTCCGCATGTCTGGTCACAAATGTCTTCTTTCCATCTGTGGATCTTTGTTTCTGGATGGACCAAGCTGCAGTTTGGGCTATTGTCCGTTCAAACCAGTGGTCCACAACTCAAAGGCTGTGGTATGTACTGTTCTGTCTATGGAAAAGTGCATATAAAAGATCCCTTGCTGCTTATCAAAAAGAGTAGCCTATGTGTCAAAATGACCATATGAATGACATCCAAAAGCTGCTTATAAGATACAAATCAATGTGCTCTAGAGGTGGCATTAAACAAAACAAACTTTACTTTGCTTCTGGACCTTCACCTGACAATGCTGGTATCTTGAGGCAATAAGCCAGTGTTACATAACTGCATAGGAGTGTGAGACATTTTAAGATATAACCATTGTCTGCAAAATTAATATAGCTGGCCTATTGACTTGTGTATGCAGATGTCTTTCAAAATGTGTTCAACTGTCTTTCAGATAGCTGTATCAATTGTCCAACATAGCATCAATTGGTTTAATATCAATACAGCATCAATTGTTTTAATGTCATCAACACTGTATTAGTTTAACATCATCAATATACTATGAACTGTCCAATGAATTGTGTTAACATTGTATCTAACATTACTGATTGACCAATTGTTATCAGTTTCCAGTGTTGTATAAATTGTCCAATGTTGTACCTATTGTTTAAAGTGGTATCAATTGTCCACCATTGTATCAGTTCTCCAAAAGGTTCCTATTCCTCTGGAAAACCTTTAAAATTGGAAATATATTTTTCAGTACTGAAAAATGTATGTAAATTTAAAATAATTTTTTTTATAGAAAATTATACAAAGAGATAGGATAGGATATATTGTTTAACGTCAACATTCAGAGCCAGACTGTTAAACCAGACACCTCTCTCGGGTGCAGTTTATGGTTTTATCCGTCCACCATGTTTGGGACAGAAAAAGAGATAAAATCATACTTTCACTTATATTATACCACTGACTAATATATTGGCAATGGAGTCTTTCACTATCAGTTTGATCCCACAATTAATCAAAATTATTATTCTGGATTACGCATCCGTCTTATCATTGAAACTATTTTTTGGTATATATGAACAAACCAAATCTTTATTGAATAACATGGAATAAAAATATAAGTTGTTCTGACTTGCAGAATTTTTTTTATGTTTTAACATTATCTGTTTAACTTTACATGTGTTATTGTTAAAGATCATGTATGTTATCTTACTAAGACTCAAAATAGGAACATGTTGTTTGCAGTTTTACAAAACAAATTATTATAAACGAATCAAAGTGGAATTTTATTTTTATTCATCTACTTCCAAAAACATATATCGGCAGATCCGTAATCGAAATAATAAGTGTCTTAAGATTTGTGTTATTCTTCCAAATCATGTATTTTAGTAGAAAACAACCTCTATTGAACAGTTATCCATGATAGTCTAATTTTTCATTACTCCGTAGGGTGGCTGTTCAAGACAGGTCTGTTTTTAATGTATCTATTAGGTTGAGTTTGGGTATTTTCCGTTCCAACCAGTGGTCCACAACTGTTTCATCAAATGCTGTGGTATGTGCTGTTCTGTCTTTGGGAAAGTGCATGTAAAAGACCTCTTGCTGCTTATCAAAAAGTTAAATAAAACAAACTTCTAGGTTTATTGGATGAGATTGGGTTAAACTTAAAGATATGTAGAAAGATCATTCCAAGTTTAGATGGCTGCCATACTGAAGATACAAATTCAAAATTCTACACGTTGCATTTTTACATCAATAATTTATTTTAGCACTTGAAAAATAGGTCACTGTGATCTCATTTCAATTTGAAGTAGTGATTAGATTGTATAAACACCAATATGTAGACTTATTATAATTACATGCAGATATTTAAATTGTTTTATGGCTTACATTCAAAATGTTATGGTTTATATGTAAAAGAGCAATTCATTTAGTGTGTATGCATTTATTGTAGGACTATTGTCTATTCCAACCAGTGGTATGTGCTGTCCTGTCTGTGGGAAAGTGCTTTTAAAAGACCTTGCTGCTTATCGGAAAGAGTAGCCTATGTGTCAGAAAGAAATGTGTCAGAATGGCCATATGTTTGACTTCCAATAGCTGATGAGATAAAAATCAATGAGCTCTAGTGATGTTAAATAAAACAATCTTTAGTTCTTGTATTGTAGGAGGTAAGTGAGACTTAGTGCCATCTTAAGTGATGCAGCATAAATATTTTATTACCAGTACATCAATTATTTCAATTTGGGGTTTTAGGATATATGATTTGTAAATGGTAAAAATAAACAAGTAACTTTTTCTGAAAATAAATAAATTGATATATCGTGCTTTGCGCCTGAACTCTTCATATGTACTTTATTGGGGGTCAGAGGGAGTAACTGGATATGCATGTATTGAACAGGGAAAGTAAGTAGAATCTAATAACATTTGCATACATACTGAAAGAATTGCAACTGATAGCAAATTTTGCAGGTTTTTTACTGCCATTAATATATTTCCAGTTTGTGCAAGATGAAAGATTTTTGATAAGAGCCAAAATGTCTAAACATTTAGGCGTAATTTCTAGTTGAAGATTTAACTTTGATTCAATTTGCTCTGTTTAAAGGTGTTGAAGGGGCATTATAGTGGCAGTGTCTGTTTTTTTAATACTTAACCATTTAGAATATATCTTGTACGTTCATTTGATGCGCAACACGCTCCATTTGTCTGACAACGATTTGGTGTATCGTAATTAGATCACGCGAAATACACACTAAATCTGTGTGGTGGGTCATCACCTATCTGCCATCGCTATGTCATAGCGCTATTCACGTGATCTAAATATGGCACTGTGGGATCGTTGCATCAGAAAAATGAAGCGTGGAGCCCACCAAACAAACGTACAAGATATATTCTAAATGGTTAAATATATTTTTTTAAACCCAAACACTGCCAGTTTAAAGTTTAAACTGAATCGAGGTTGAACCATCAACACGGAATCGGACAAGTATTTTATGCACTTTATTAAGGTAGTTACCCCACTGACAGCACAGTATTTAGTAATTTACATGCATAATTATAGTATTATGCAGTCATTCATCATGTATGTACCAACACTTTTGTGTGCAATTGTTCACCAAAATGTAGGCTGTTAATGTGCACCAATATGATATACAGAATAAAATTGTGAAAATTATTGGATT
This sequence comes from Cyathermia naticoides, assembly GCA_033042655.1. Classification (NCBI taxonomy): domain Eukaryota; kingdom Metazoa; phylum Mollusca; class Gastropoda; order Neomphalida; family Neomphalidae; genus Cyathermia; species Cyathermia naticoides. The sequence continues at coordinate 3,194 of JAUTWP010173028.1, read as the reverse complement.
TGTTGTAATTATAACTGTTCTCAAACTAGAAAAAGGAGCCAAATCTTTTTTCACAGAAATAACTATTTTAGGGCTAATTCAAGTCTAGCTCAAGTTCTTGAAGCACGTTAAATTTTTGTCAAGTCCGGTCTAGCTTTATATTTATTTTTTAGAGTATGGGAAAAAAACACCTTGTTTCATTAAATGATGCCAATAGATCACATCATTTGTTTCATCATTGTCTGTTTAACATCAGACATGGTTTTGAAATTTTAGAGGATTCCTGCTACATTTTTTTTCATTAGTACTAATAGTAGCCAGAGATCTTTTATATGCATCATCCCACACAAAATAACACAAGTGCTATAAGCACTCCCAGTTTACAAATCTTGAGAGCCTGTCAACAATCCAGCAAGTCCTACTGCATATAATTTTAATTTTTTTAGAAAATTCAATTTCATGTACAAACATAAGAGCCATGCAGGCTTGTATGCCAGGCAAACCAGACATAATTTTTGTGAGCTTCGGGCTCCTGGACATGCCTAAAAACTGCACATTGGCATTACACACGGTAATAATACCTTTTTTCTAATCCTATATATAATAACAAACAAAAGAGATAATATATTAATTCAGTTTTATTAAGTACTCTCAACACAATTCATAAATATAAATTATTTACTTAGAACAATTGTAAACATTGTTAATTTAGCAACAATAATATATACATCAATAATTTAGATAAACTGTTTAAATAAAGACTAATAATAGCAAATAATATCAGTTTTTATTAGTTAAATATCACAGAATAACCTTTTTTTAAATCTTTTTTCAAGTAAACATTTTTGGTGTATTATTTAAATTTTTAGTGACCCATTTTGAATTATTAGGCCATATTTAAAATGTATTAGAATTCAATACCCTTTTTTTCTGTAATTTTATTTAACCAAAAAATATTAAATGGATGGGTTTTTTTTAATATAATAAAATGCTCACACAGATTGTGTAATCATTTAAAAGATAAATTCAACATATTTCACTTGTGTCAAATTAATACAACTACATACATGACACTGCACACTGTAAATTTTATTAAGTGCATTGTACATTTTAACAATGTTTTAAATTGAAAAACTCCATTTTAATAAATATGAATTGTAAATAAATAATCCCATGTTATGTTTCCATTTTATATAAACATCTTACATGCCTGGTTATATAATACTTCATATATGTGATAAAAAGAACACACAAAAACAATATTTGTTCAGTTGTATAGCTTTAACCATGAGGAAAAAATGCAAATAATTTTACTTGTTTGTTGATAAATTGTAATAAACTACTATCAAGGACGACATTACACTACAGAATTAGATATAAGATAGGTTTTTAACTTAGGATTTTAGTCAATAAAAAAAAATAGATGTCCATCATTTTTCTGTTTAAGCACAACAAATGTAGAAATGTATCTGTGAACACAAGCTCTGACATATACAAACTGGTATACTGGACGGTAAAGAACAAAGTTCACTTTTAAACGATATCAGTGTAGTAACTACACTTGCAGCAGAAGAGCCACGCCACCTAGAATCCACCTGCTTGCCTTCTCCTTGGTCTTCAGGTTGAAGGTCCACACAAACGTTGCTCCTCTCGTCTTGGTCTTGTACACTGGACACTCATAGATGTTCCTTGTGTCGAGTCGATCCACCGGAATAGCCTTGATGAACATCACTGGCATTGCTGGAGCAAGTTCCTTGAGTCTTGCCTCGTTTAACATTCCAGTTTGAGTGTCCCATCTTGCTCCCTCCATGTACAGGCCATGCACGTAGGCACCTTCTCTCGGAGGGCCCGCCATGTCTTCTCGCACTTTCTTGGTCACGTCACACTGGAGGAACATCCTGTCCAAAGGCCATTCGTTCTTACGGGCCATCTGCTGCATGATGGCTGTCAGGAACGACTGTGGGTTGAAGAATCCACCAAGCCATACAGCTGCAGGAAGTTGGAAGTCTGACGTCCAGGTCTCCAGTTCTTTAACTCTTTGGATTAGGTCAGGGTACCACATACCAAGAGAATAGAGGGATGCATATGCCCGGTTTGCCCAATTTATAGGCACAGTGTCCAGGAAAAGACTGTTTCCAAGCTCCTCCATATCAGCAGTGATGGTCAGCTCACCCTGTACAAAGAAAAGAAAAACACAATTAGTTAGTGTTAACATCAGGTTCACAATGGGAAGAAAATTATATATTATCTACTCTTCATTATAAATCATTGGATGTCAAACATATAAATTTCTAAATAAAAATATCAATAAAAGTTATCAATGAGAATTTTAATATCTGAAAATTGAGTTCAATTTTAACAACTCACTAAGTTTCTTTATTGTTTGTTTTCTAAAACATTTATTTGACATCATTTTAAAATTATATCTATTAAGTTACAACAGTTTAAAAAAAAAATGGCCGAATGTTTACTGACAATACAATGACTGAATGAGAAATAAAAAAAAAGGTTTTCAAAATCAATTAACCTTTAATCCCAGGTCAAGTTCTTTGAGAGATCGCCTCATCTCATTGGTCAATGTGTTCATTCGTTCACACTCTTGGAAGGCAACAACCACGTAAGGTGATCTTTCTTCTACCGGCACCTTGGCCATGATTTCTAACATATTGAATTCATCTGGCAACTTCTCAACAATTTCATCCAAGATGTTCTTCATCTGCAAATTAAAAGTAAATAATATTTTTTAAACGTATTTATCAAACAAGTGTATTTTGATTAAATTAAGAGAATTTTTTTTTAATTTTTTTAAAAAGACATGTTTACTTACAGTTTTGTTTTACACGAACAGATCATTTCATAAACGTGATTAATTTTATCCATTTAAGTGATTTGAAAACAAACATTTGTCCTGTTAAAATTAACATTCAATATATCAATTTTAGAGAAATAAGCAGTTTTAACATTCCATTATGTTACTTTTATAACAGTACACTTGCACTGAAAACCAAAAATATTTTCCATTCGAGTCAAGTGATCCACAAATGTTTGATCATTGTTTGATCTGGCTATTGATTGTCATACATACAATGTATGTATTTATCAAACCTATTACCACCACAAATGTTTGATCATTGTTTAATCTGGCTATTGATTGTCATACATACAATGTATGTATTTATCAAACCTATTACCACCACAAATGTTTGATCATTGTT
>JAUTWP010173017.1:0-10045 GCA_033042655.1 Cyathermia naticoides | reverse complement strand
CGACAATTGCTGGTTCTGAGTCGAAATATGATTGTTTGTTGCCATCTTTCCAGGTCCATAAGCCATGATAAGGCTTGTGTCCTTCCCAGTGAAAATGAGTGATGTTTATCATGTTATTAATAATTAATGTTAGCATAAGAGAGGAAACCTACTACCGCCACACTAGTGTGGTTACTCTTTCCAGTGAGCAGCAAGGGATATATTATATGTACTTTCCTGTAATGTTAACAGGACAGCACAAACCATAACCTTTGTTAAACAGTTTTGGAACCACTGGTTGGTATAAGGGGTTAGAACTTAACGTTGACGATTGAGCCTTGTGGAGCACTCACTCTGGCTTGGAGCCAGTACTGAGAATAAATTTGTTATGCTTCAACTGAGTTTTGATCTCATTACCTACCAGCTGACAGTTTAACCACTGCATCATCGACAGCAGTGACCTTTCATAAAATTACTTTTTCCCAGACTTATACATCTGTAGCTCAGTCAGTAAGCTGTCTGTGATCACATTGATCCTTCTCAGTGGACCCACCTGCAGTTTAGGCTATTTTCCGATCCAACCAGTGCCCCACAACTTGTTCATCAAAGGCTGTCGTATGTGCTGTCATGTCTGTGGGAAAGTGCACATAAAAGATCCCTTGCTGCTTATCAAAAAGAGTAGCCTATGTGATAACCCACGACCAATAGCCGATGATAAGATAAAAATAAATGTACTCCAGTGGCATAGTTAAACAAAACAAACTTTACTGTACTCTATAGCCCTTGGAATTAAAATAAGTCAATTCATATTTGGTCTTTCAAAATTTATTTATAACATTATATTGTGAAACGTAAACAAAATACATAGACATGCTATGGATATTATTTATACGTGTATATATAAACTGTGGCATAATAAAACTTACAATAATATCAAAAAATAATGTTATAAACACTGTGCTTGAAACAGCTCAGTCTGACAGAACTATTTGCTTCAATCGGGTAACTCAGTCTGAATTGACTTTTTATTGACTTTTTCTTCATTCAATAAAAAAAGAAATACTGACTACTGTAAACATTTCATGTCATCTAGCATTTGGCTTTGATCTAGCTATTAGCCTGCATTCGCTTATCATGATTGGTTTGTAGTAGGCCTACTATATAATCTATATATTTATTTTATTTTATACTATATATCTATATAAATCAAGATATGTAGAATGCCATATTGCAATTAAAAATAGGTTAGTTGGTTAAATGTATTTGCATGCTTATATCCAATTATGATTCAAGCATGCTGTCATGGGCTCATGACTTAGCTTTCAGAACATAATAATTATGTTGATGTTAGTAGAAGATAGGAAACCAGCTACAGGTTACTTTAAAAAAAAAGCTGATTAAACCTTACCATTGAGCCTTGCTGAGTACTCACTCTGGGTTGGAGCTGATACTGAGATATAAAATTCCATGCTTTGATGAGTTTTGATCCCAGTACCTACCAGCCTCAATTCTGACAATAGCTTAACCAGTGCACCCGCAAGGCTGGTTAAAAATAAATTATCCTCCTCCCCCAACACACTTATGAGACAGTTAACAAATTCCTCCCTCCTGATAAGTTTTAACTATAATTATATTTAGGTACCAACAATGCTTGAAGATGTGCATACAGGGCTCGAATTAAAAAATTTGTGACCCATGGCAATTCAGAACTTTTATGACCCTGGTTGAAAGACTGATGGCAACTTTTTCAACAAATACACATAACAGAAGAGTTATTTTGCCAGTGGCTAAAAAATGCCACCGGTGAAGCACCTTGTGTATGGCAATTTATACAAAACCAGTGGCAATTGATGCCACCATTAAATTCGAGCCCTGCACATATATACAGTATATCTCCAGACCCACCACTGAATGACCTGTTATTTAACACAAACATTTAAAAATCAATACAAAACAATTCTTCCAATGTAGGTTTTTCTTATGCCACAGTGTAACAGTATGAATCTATGATACATATACCACAAAAGTGAAACATCACTATCATTATCACTTTGTTCAACTAATTTTCTGTTATAAAAATTTAGGTTATGTAGGTAATATCTAATGACTAACATCAGTATAAAATAAAATATACAATTTAATAAAAAAAATGAGAAGATATATATGATAAAAATATTAGTGATATTAAACATTTTTCACAGATATAATTTTTCACAGGTTTATAATTTTTTTGGCACATGAGGTATTATCATATACATAGATACATGGACATGTAATTAAAACATGTTGGTTATAAATAACAACAATCTCAGCTACATATACTTAACCAAAACAGTTTAACAACTACGTACAAAATATATACAGAATATAAAGTATACTATCTGATTGAATGTTGAATTTATTTCTACACATTGTTTCATTGATACTGCATTTCTTAATGTGATCAGCAGTAAATTTCTCTCACAATGTCAACACTGTCACTTTAATGTCAACTGATGTAACAGATGCACTTTCCCATAGACAGGATAGCACAAACCATGGCCTTTGTTAAACCAGTTATATATAGAACCACTGGTCGGTGCAAGTGGAAACACCTTGTGGAGCACTCACTCTGGGTTGGAGTCGGCACCGAGATTAAAAATCCCATGCCTCAACTGAGATATTCGATCTCAGTACCTACCAGCGTTAAGTCCGATAGCTTACCACTCGACCATGGAGACCGGTCATAAACAAGCTGCAAGACCATTGATAATGATGGACTGTTTCCAATATCATTTTCAAATACATTCAAACCTGCTCAAGCAGTGACCTGTATTAAGCAGTCTCCTGTCTTCAAAGGTCACCTTTATTTTCTCCCAAATTAGCTAATTTAGTACAATATAACCTGTATTAAGCAGCCACCTGTCATAAGAGGTAACTTTTTGTCACTCTCTTGGGTGGCTGCTTAAGACAGGTTTTACTGTAAATCACACGAAAATCAACATCTTTAAACATGTATCACATCCAATCCATACTAAATTTACTGCATTTCTTAAATCATACCATATCCCTTGTTTTACACATACTGCATATCATGTCACCATCATATCTTATATCATACCACATTTTAAATCATATCACATCTTTTCTCATTCAGCAGTTTCTATGTAAATTTTACACAAATATAATTATATTAAATATAAATATTCAAAATGCCAAGTAAAAAATAAAATTCAATTTGAGACTTTGCCTATACTTCCAAAACCTCCATTTAAAAAAACAATTCTCAAATAATTTTTGATAAAAAATTATAGTTTCATTGCTTATGTGACAGGGATTAATCTAGCTATTAAAAAATAAAGGTTCTTTTTACATAAAATTGGGAAAAAATTATTGCTAAACTTTAAACTTATCTACTGAATTTTGGAATATGGTGTCAAATGAAAGAATTTTTAAAGTGAAATGGTATCAGTGACCAACACACAATTGTATGTTAGATTAATCCCTGGTACCCCATGTAAAATAGAACTAGTCCTCATCATTTATTCTGGGAGTGGGATGTAGCTCATTTGGTAGCATGCCTGCCATTGCAGAAGTCAGTCGTTGGATTAATCCTTCTCAGTGGACACATCTGCAGTTTGGGCTAGTTTTTGTTCCAAACAGTGTTCCCCAACTGGTTAATCAAAGGTCGTGGTATGTGCTGTCCTGTCTGTAGAAAAGTGCATGTTACATTTTTCATGATCATTGGGGGTGCTTATATTAGAGGTGGTATAAATAGGAAGAATACGGTATGAAGTTATCCATTCACAACCAATGCTGGTTTTGTCATAATTGAATTTTATCATAAAAATGAGGCAGATTACACACAATTATAAACATGAAAGAGTATCTAAAATAATATTTTATATATTTCTGATTAATAATAGTAAATAATTCTAATACAAACTTTATATTTTTGTGGTACATTTAGGTACATTTTGTAAAATCTGATGTTTAGTAGAACCCTGTAATCCTGTTAAGTCTTCCAAACTGCATATTGGCATTAACAATAAAGTTAATGTTTGTTTTATTTAATGATTAAAAAAGATTCTTTTTTTTATAGAAAAACCTGCTGCCATGCACTCTTTTTGACAATTGCGATCACATTAAATTTGTACTCTGATACTAGTAGTTACAAGAAACATATTTTAGTAATTAGTGTTTTATAAAAATAAAATATTTTCTATGAATCGTTATATTTTATGTTCAAACAGCATTTACATCAGTGTAAAACTTACATCATACACACATTGTTTTTAATGGCAAGCACTGCTTATCTATTTAACATTAAACATTGCTGAAACAAATATTAATTGAGGCTGGAATTTTTTTTTTTTCACTAGCCCATTTATAATTATACACAATACAGTAAAACCTCTCTAAAGCGGATACCAAGTGGACAAAGTAAAATGTCTGGTTTTCAGAGGTTAGATTTACACTAAATTGGGAGCAAATGGTTTGTCCGGTTTAGTGGGGGTCCGGTTTAGACAGAGTCCACTGTATTCTACTTATGTGTTACATAATACAAGGCCAGTTGGTTATAGCTTTTGCTTTAAGCATTATAATTAGCACTCCCATGTCAAATTAAAACCCTGAAAATAATGAAGAATAGATGTTTTTATGCAATTTTCACACTGTCATGTACCAGCTAATATAGATGAAAAGGTGCATCTTCATTCAAACATAAATCAATCTCCTTTTCATCAAAGGTATTTATCACAGTCATTATATCCTGTTAGTTCACAATTAATGCACACAATTTTCTCTCCTATGTTAAATTCATACCCTGTCAACACGTCCTACACTAGGAGAAAAAATATCTCAGCCACTATGGCTAATTCAGTTAAAATTTCTTTAGCCACATTTTTGTGACAATAGCCACATTTTACAGTGTTTTAGATCAGGTTTCGGGTTTATTCAAGATTTTGTCATTTGCTGTCATGGCTAATTCACTGCAGATTATCTTTGCCACAATGGTGTTTTGTATGCATAGGCGAACGTGGTGAGTTGTGCCACTGCCTATTTGTGCATTATTTTCATAACTTCATTTCAATCCAATATTTCATGGCAAATCAAATATATAAAAAATTTCACAAATAAATAAAAATAATTTTTATCCTAGGTTTTTATCACGTATCTCCAGTTGGTTCCGAGGTGGGTGGAGTATAGTCTTTCACTTTGTCAATTGAAGCTAAAACTTGAGATAATAAACGAAGATTATCAATACCACTTTTCAGTTGCCTGAAAAAAAGAAAAAAAAAGATAATTAGGCATATATTGTAAAAGAGTCCACCTGTGAACCGATCAGTCATAAGATTGATCCTTCTCAGTGGACCCATTTGCAGTTTGGACTATTTTCCATTCAAATCAGTAACCTACAACAGGTTCATCAAAGACCATGGTATGTGGTGTATTGTCTATGGGAAAGTGCAAATAAAAGATCCCCTCGCTGCTTATTGGAAAGAGTAGACTAAGGTATTCTTGAAAAATTACCATATATTTGATGTCCAATAGCTAATGATTAAAAAAACAATCAACGTGCTCCAGTGGCATCATTAAAGAAAATAAACTTTACTTACTTCAACTGCTGTTCACCAGAATTAGCTGCAGTAGCCAGCTGTTCCGAGGCATACTTTGTACGTTCTCGAATGTCTGCCAAGCCCTGGTCTCCGGAACTCAGTGCAGCATTCTCTGCTTGCAGTGACGCAATTTGATGCTGTTCAAAAGAAAGGAATAGATGAATGAATGAAAAAATGAATGAACAAATGATTATCGACACCTCAGCAATGCTGGCATAAAAAACTTACAAAAATGTTATGCGATGGCATTTTTATTATTGTTGGGTATTTACTTTGTTAATACAGTGGACTCTTGTCTAAACCGGACCCCCTAAAAACCGGCATTTCATAAAAACCGGACAAACAATTCCCTCCCAATGTGTCCATTTCATGTAAATCTAATCTCTGAAAACCAGAAACCTTTGAAAACCGGACATTTTACTTGGTCCCATGGGTGTTCGGTTTAGAGAGGTTTTACTATATTCATAGAGGTGAAACTAATCCTAAAATTGTTAGTATTGTGAAAATCAGTGACATTTACCTGTAATGCTTTGATCTCTTGTTTAAGTTTGGATACAGTGGTTTCTGCCATGACAGCTCGCTTCTGTAATTAAAACAAAAAACAAACCCTTATCATATTGTTACAAGAAAAGAAATAATCAATGGAATATGTGACAATCCACAACATAATTGTCAGTACTCATGCAATCCTTAAAGATATTTTTGTTTTTCTATTTCCGACCTTTAATTTCAAATGTGGATAAGTAGGTATGAAAATTCTTTGTTTTTGCTCAATACATTTTAAATATTTAGCTACAGAATTTATAAATTTAAATTAGTTAAACCAAAAACAAAATATTCTAGAGAAGAGGTCAAAAAAGATTTGGACATGAGCCAATTTTTGTGGATCAATCAGGTAAGGACAAACAAACTTTTGTTCGCATCATAGATAACTTTTCTGTGGCATTTTTTCTTCCTTGACCTAGGCAACTCATTTTGATAAATAGCAAGGCATCTTTTATATGCACTTTTCAATAGACAAGACAGCACACATGACAACCATTGATTAACAAGTTGTGGGCCATTGGTTGGAACAGAAAAACTAACATCTGTATTACCGTTGTAGTGACTAAATTTTCTTCTACTTGCATCACAGCTCTTTCCATGACATTGGTCTCATCCACCTCTTTCTGGTGTTGTCTCTCCAACTGTTTGATCAACTTAGACACCCTGAAAATAGATTGTCGGAATAAATATTAGTAGTAGTTTCATTAGAGGCAGCTGGTGAAAAAAAATTCACAATGCTCTCAAATTAAGACAGCGGCTGGCTATCACATAACATAAAGCAGCTACTTTTCACTCAATAGCCAAAAAAATTAATATGCATGTTTTTTGACAGTATTTACATGATGCCAAACTATTATGGTGCCTGCTACTTTAACCTAATCCTCCTCTACATAAAAACAATTTGAAAGTCCTGATTTATTTTAAAAAGTGTTCTTTGGTTAAGAAATGTTGAAATTAATATAACTTTATTTTGACTTCACTTTCAAGTTTTTTAATTACGTGGATCCATAAAAGAAGTACATGTAATAAAAACTACATCTGGCTTACCTATTAGATTCTGTCTGTGCTAAATGCTTTGTTTCTTCTAACTGTAATCTAAGGTCTTCATTATCTTTCCTCAACTATTTTCAGAAGAAACAAAAATATACAAAAAACTTGCCAGTTAAATGCTAATCTAATGTTCAAAAACATGTCTTTTAATAAAATAAAACACAAGACATTCAAAATGTATAAATATAAAAAAGGAGGGCCTAAAAACGCATGTGTTTAACTAAAACAGGCTTCGTAATTTCGGCCCCATATATTTGTGACTCATAGTCTTCAGAGAAAGCCCACTGGCTGTATATATACATCATAAATTAATTTGGGGCTGGTCAGAAAATTCTTTCTTTTAACACCAAATTCCCAAAATTCATTTGCAAAAGTTTCCCAATTTTAAACATTTAGCAATAATTTCCCCCCAATATTATGAAAAAGGGACACTGATTTTTAGAATCCCTGTACATGTACACCTATATTTCAGTTTGACAGGTTAATGTTCATTAAAAAAGATCAAACCAACCAACCCTTCTCATCTCCAACTCTGTATCACCACTGACTTCAACAGAGGACAAATTTCTTGAAGTATATAATGAATTGGATACATTATCATAATTGTCATTCAGTAAGCCTGAGCTACCCATAACACCATCTGGCAGGAAGTCGGGTAGTCTGGATGGCAGAGTGTTTCTGTTAAGCACACTTGTATTTTCATTGTCACTATTAAAACTACCATCGAGGGTGTTACTGAGATCTAAACTGACGGCTTCTGTAAGAAAAGCGTCATCAGAATTGGCTCTTGGAGAACTCGACAATGAAAGGTCTGGAAGATCCAGGTCATTGTCACTGAGATGTAATGTCTTTCCTCGACCATCACCACTGAAATGATCTTGGACAAAGTCTGGTAAATCTGTTGCAAAATCAGGAGCAACATTTTTAGACCTTCCTGAAGTACTTCCGGGATTTGCCAAAAACTTCTTGAAAGAAAATGGATTCTCTGCACTTTTCTTCTTTTTACATGATGTAGACACAGAAGATTCTAAAATAAGATAATATGCAAAAATGTAAGATTTTTTTTCATGGGATATAATTTTCAAAACTTTCATTCTAAACTTGTTACATATTTTATATGTAACAGATATGATATAATTATATGTGTAAAAATGTTAAGTGTTTTATTTAATGATGCCACTAGAGCACATTAATTTTTATCTTATCATCAGCTATGGCACATCATACATATGGTCACTTTGACACATTTCTTTTTAAAGGAAACCTGCTGCTGCTACATAGGCTACTCTTTCCGATAAGCAGCAAGGGATCTTTTAGATACAGTTTCCCACAGACAGGACATCACACACACAATAGAAATAAACAATCAGTCATACAGATAAAAAGAGTGCGACAAATACGCTAGCAAGTTAGGCTAGTGAAAAATGCTAAACCGTTAGCCTGTGGGCTAGTGGATTTAAAAAAAAAATTGACAATGAACGTTAGTGTGAAATTTTATTCAAAAAAGTTAATTCAAATAAAAAAACACAACACCGTTTATTGTCGGTAAATTAATTAGCTTTCTTAATGGAGTTGCCAGCTCTGTACTGGACTTCAGCATGGTTTTATAAAGTTTTTCACAAAAAAACCTCCCCCTACCCTGATTTGTGTGATGAAAAGGACGATCACCAACTTTAAAACATTTTTTATCTGAGTCATGTCATGATGATGATTATCCTGTCAGAAAACTACTGATAACGTGTTTTGAATTAACTGTATTTGTTTCAGTTGGCGAAACCGTACATAAACTTTCACTTTCCTAAGAGAAGTACGTGCGTTGTTACTTCAAAGTTACTCTTTAAGTTGTAACAGAATCATTGAACATTTACATTATTATATTAAATAAACTAATCAACGCCCACCCTCTGTTTCCTCTTCATCTGCAACTATTAACGTTTTCTCTTTTCTTCGAGCACCTGGATCGCCAGGCAAATCAAACATGTCATCAATATCCTTGTTTTCAGTTTCTTGGTCAAATAATTGTGTGTTCTTTTTCTTCTTTTTAACAAATTTACTGAATGAAAACGGATTGTCAGGATCTTCTTCGCCACCTTCCGCCATCTTGAAATGTTTTCAAGGGATCAATCATTTATCATATTAAATGATAATTAAAAACATGTAAATTAAGTTTCATAGATATCCAAATATTATATATAGCATAGTAATATCAAGTCTAAAATGTCAATAAAATATGGACGTATGATGCTATACTATAAACATTATAGTTTTGATAAATTCAAAATATCAATTATATCTCCCTGAACTTGACATTTGTAATTGTTTACATTCATCCACTATATTTAGAACACCCTCCGAATTAATAAAATTCTTGTATTACCAGAAAATAATAAAAGCAGCGAAGAAAGAAGACAAACATAGATGCAAAAACAAACACACATAGAAAGAGACATGCACAACGAGAGAAAAACATAAAGATACAAAAAGAGTATATGCCATTCAGTGTTACATTAATGGGCTGAAAATCATGAAACACCTATCTTGCATCTTTACAATATATATATATATATATATATATATATATATGATAATAAATATTATGTGGAACTAATAAACATTAAAATTATCTTCCATTGGAAACGACATCTGGTCCTGGTCTGCTGTCCTGTAAGTGGGAAAGTCCATACAAAATTTATTTGAAAAGATAAAATGGAGTTATTTCCCTTATACCACTACAAAACACTAGTATTCAATAAAAAATATTGTGTTACTGTTAGCGTATTACAGACAATAATTTATTATAAAAGTAAAGTTTGTTTTGTTTAACGACGCCACTGGAACACATTGATTTTATCATCATCGGTTATTGGACGTCA